>WOGO01005788.1:0-12180 GCA_015342085.1 Leptinotarsa defecta
ATAATAGAATATAGTTTAGGTTGTCAATGCCGTATAAATTATTTCATTGATTATGTACCATGACGTCACTTTTACTTTTCCTCCCTAGTGAGGAAAATTACGACCTTGCTCCCTACAATGAGGCCAGGAAATGTATACTTTGGATAGAGGTAGGCGGAAAAACCGTTTTTTGATGCTTAATAAATGAAAATGTCATCTCTATGATTTCCAATTGTCACCATAATTGATGTTCAATGTCAATCAGAGAAAACTAACTTTTTTCGCAAGATATTGCGGATGTTTGCAAATGTCGTGCAGAATGTATCATTAAAATTCACGTTTAGGGGGCTCCTGATTGAGTAAACACATTTTCGTCAATGTGTTTTCTGCTAGCTTCAAGAATATGTTGGTGGCAAATCAATGTCTTGAGAGTTCGCAGATTTTTGAGGTTTCGAAGACATTCACTAATATAAATCCATTTAGGATGCCTTCGAGACGGCATTGAATAACTTTTTGTTATTTGCATAATCTTGCAAAAAATGGATTCATCTGTAACAAAATTGTTTTGTGAGTATAGGGTACTAACAAACATACTAGCGATGAATGACAAACTTTTATTTTGACAAATTTGTGTTTTGAAAAGATCAGTTTCCCAAATTTTGATCTGCTGCAGATTTAAAAATTACCGCAAATGACTGTCTCAAAATGTTGTAAAAAGCCTGAAAGTTTAGTAAAGCTAACTACATTGGGACGGAAACATTAATGTCGTTATATCCGAACATGTTCTACATGTTTCAACAATATTCCCAGTGTTCAAAGAAACCCCCATAGGTTGAAACCTGTTATTATTTTTGATGAAAATTTGCCCTGTTTGAGATGAGTTCCGCAACAGGGAATTGTTAGAGAATACCGACACTTTCAACATCAATTTTCTCAATAACGAATGAATTAATTTTGAGAAAATTTACCCTTTGGATAGAAAATTGGACTTTTTCGAGCGATAATTGGACTTGTTTTTTGAAAGTTTCAACAGAACGTCCGTTTCATAGATATAGAAGATGTCAAGTATTTGTTGGTACCCTGTATATAAATGGCTGCACCATTGCAGCCATTTATATTTTTCGAAGTCTTGGTATATTTTCAGAATTCAAGTGTATTCTCTATTTTTTCTGCGCGTTACCATTTTCATCTGTTCCTTTTTGATAAAAATGCATTTATTTTGTGAATAAAACAGAGTTTTTATATCACGGCAATCATTCCATCATCGTACTGCAACATTAACATTAAGGAGCAAATGATCGCAAAACGTATTTTGACATTCATCTCCTCTCAAATTTTCCGACTGCACTCTGAACAACGTTTATAATTCATGGAAGTGTCGGGAAACTCAAAGAAAAATAGAGAAAAATTTGTTACGTACTTGTTTGTAAAAGTTTCAACTGAAGAGTTACATGGAATTTTGAGAAGGTAGATTGGTAAAAATACATGTAGGCACTGGTCTGTTGAACCGGGTGTTTCGAAATTTGACGGCGAAACTTATTTGCCAGATTACTCGTGGAATTTTTAAAAAAGAGCTCAGACGTGTGGATTCGAAAATGTTGATCTGAATCTGTATGTCAAAATACAACAGAAATCACAAACAATTACTAGCTAGCATAAGTTTCTTTCAGTGCTTTCAGTCAGAAGGATTATTGTTAATTTATAATTTATTGGGATATGTTAATGAAACAACGTGCTTATTTTTCATGAATTTGAGAAGAACTAAAAAATTTTATTCAAGGTTGAACCGTGGCACCATAGCCATAATAAATGGTATTCTATTTTGAGCATACAACTACAACAAGAATTACAGTCTATTTTTAACCTTATCTTTCTCAATTTCAAATAAAGTTCTGAATTCAAAGTAGGATGAACAATGACTATGTAAAAGAAAGGTAGATTTTCAGAAACACTGAGGTGAACTAAAATATGATTTCAGTTCACCTAAATGTTTTTTTGCATTAGTATCGTCGCTCCCTTGTGCGTAAAAAGAATAATAACTTCAATATACGTAAGTTGAATCTTCTGTTGATACTAATACAGATGGCGTTATGTCTTTTGTCACTCCCATAGATGGCGTTTTCGTATGGAGAGGCGTCATCACCTTGTGATGTTACTGAATATCCGATTCAAGTACTCTGAACAGTCACGAAGTAAAACCACCGCGTTGAAAGCAAATTCTTTTCACAATTTCAGAGAATCATCTTTCAATAATTCACCCAATACTTCTTTTGATACAATGATTATCTTCACTGAAATTATCCGGTAGGTTGAAAGGATCGTTCGAACAATTTTTGACTATGTTTCGCCAAGCATTCAAGAAAAATTACATTCGATTATATCTCTCATGAATGTTGGCTATTTTTAATGAGTTCTGGAATGTTCCTCCATATATTCATGATAAAATCCAACGCAAATCGTTACATCTGTAAAAGCACCGGTATCTGAGCGTTTTGGAAATGTTTCTTCGGTGCTCGTGTCTATAAAATTTTCACTGGAATCATAAGAGGTCCCATTTCGAAAAATATGAATCAATGTCTACTGATTGTTGACAGATATGATTTATTTCCCCTCATTGGAATATGAATCAAACAACTTAGTACAGCTCGGTGACCGTCGGTTAGACGTATTCAGGGTAATAATGGGATTAATATTTTGAAAATGGGCAAATATAGGTGTTTTAATGGGCTTCATCGAATGAAAATCATGGCGTTTTTGCGACATTCCCGGTTATATCAGAAGTTGGTACCAACGTCCTTGGACCAAATTAACAACATATATGTTTTTACATTTCTGGATACCTGGTATAATTCTAATGAGAGTTTATGTAATACACCCTATATCAAAAGTGAACCAATAATTTTTTCACTCAAAAAAACTAGGTATTCGGCTCTTGAGTGATTTTTCCATAAAATTCAAAAGTTTATTAGGATACATACCTATTCATTCATCAGAAAACTTCATTTCATCGTCTTCTAGAAGTAAAATTTCCAAAATATTATGCAAGGTGTTCGGAATCTATGAGTAATTCTGAAGATATAGAAATGGGCCAAAGCTCAGTGTTTTCCAATAGAACACCCTGAATTTTAGGATAGTTTTGAAATTCCCAAATGATTTCGACTCATTTCCATTGAAAATCGTCTATAACAACCGTTTACAAGATATTTCAGTATTTCTTGTGAAAATAAAACATGCGCAAGTTCACCATGAAACTGCGGGCTACGAAACCTTCATTTCGAACTAATAATTTGCCGTCATTGTTTTTATTGGAGACTTGATTTCCAATGGATGAGTAATTGATAAAAAATGTTTATGTTTTGAGAGAGCGAAGATATACAGGGTGTAACATTCAAATTAGGAAAGTTGGTACCAACTTAAGGTACAACCGGAAGTGTTATGAACCTTATTATTTACTAAAATAGGGCTGACTAACAGTTATCGTGCTGTAAGCTGTATGTCATCAAATTATGAGATGTTCAGCTCTTAATAAAAAAATGTTGATTATTTATTGAAATGATTTGAGCTTTCGTCTTTGAGGTATCTGTACATTAAAGAAAAAAAATTCATTGAATGAATTCAGATGACATTTCAGTGATATACCTACTTTCATTGTGGAAAATGTTAAAGAGACAAATAGTTCTTTGTGAATTTAATCAGCTCCACTGATATTTTATGTAATAACGAAATTATTCATGGCTATCTTTTATGCTTCATTCGTTGGAATATCAAATTTATAATTTTAATTTTGCTATTACAACCAGTAAATTTCCCTTCAATGAAAACATGCCAAAGTTAAGCCATTAGCCAAATATAATGATCCCACGCAGTTCGCTGATATTAGACCTATAACTACTCTTCGTGCTCTCTCTATCTTTCTGAAGCTATTGAAGTGTTCAATAAAAGAACACATCGCAACTTTCGCTAATGATGGAAATTTCATTGTTTGAAGGTGATTGACAATGTTTCATGATGAATTTCACTAATGCGGACTTCCATTGTCTGATATATAAAATGATTCGATCCCTGAAACAACTAAAAAAGGAGAATTCAAAATGAATGGATGAAAATAACGATTATATTAAGCAAAAATAACCTGAAATGAGAGAATAGTGGGATAAAATACAAGTGACAATAGAACGATTGAACAAAAAATAAAAAAATAAAGTATAAAAATTATAAAGAAATGAAATGTTAGTATCTACAATCGTCTTCGGATGATGACTGGACTGATTCCTCCAAGAGATTACTATTTATGGGTCGTTCGAGTACTTTCACTCATCCCCGCTTTCCATTTTTTCCGCTTCACTGGTTCAGTGGGAGATGACCGTTTGGCGGGAGTTGGCCATTTTTCGCTTGATGATAGGTTTCCATATGTTGGCTGAATACGTTGTTGGACAACATGTATGCAGCTTCCTTGAGTTTTCTTCTAAACCAATGTTCCTCTCTGTGTAAGATCTCAGCTTGGGACCACTCGATATTGTGTTGATGAGTCCAAACATGGTCTGCTATTCCTGATTTGCTGGTTTTCCCTAGCTTTGTGTGTTTCTTGTGCTCGGCAATGCGAACACAAATATAGGATTTTCCACACTCACAGGGTATCTGGTAAATTCAATTCTTGGAATCGCAGTCCGCGTTTGGTGGCCTGGTTTTCTTCTTTTTTAGTTGTTTCCGCGATTTCAAATCATTTTATATGTTAGACAATGGAAGTTCGAACTTGTGAAAGTCATAGATATACATGTTGATGTGGCCTCTTATTTTAGGCATTCAACGAAAATTGTTCTTCAATCATGGACTACCTACTGCGAAGTTTCGAACAGGCTCAATTCTCGATGCCTTACGTAGTGCAGTAGATATCGAAAACAAAACTACGAATGAAAGTTGTTGAGAACATTGATCTCAGCCCATATACCGCGGTTTGAAAATTTCAATAATGTGGTAAAGAACAAAATTGAATTTTTCCCAAATTTAATTCAATTTAAGTTATTGTGAAATACACCAACTGCGGACCACCATATAGTTACTATGGTCTTTTTTGGTGGCTTTTTGAAAAGTGCCTAGATGGCTCGTCGGGGTCCAACCACTGCCGTGAACGTCTCTTGTCGTAGAGGATCTACTTTTCATCACACATGATGATCAGATACAAACAAAAGCGTTTTGGTTGGGCAAAAGCAAAGAAGAACATACTTCGAAACGTGTTCATTTCTGTCGATCATTCAAGTTGTGTGGTACCCCCTTTTCAAAATTTTTGACGTCTCCAATACCTTTTAAACCATCGAAAGTCAGACGGGTGTTGAGGCCCAGTGCTTCCTCAACCATATGCCTGGTTTATTTTTTGGTTCGATTCGGCAGCAATTTCATTCAATTCCATCTCATTCAACCTCACTTTGGATGAGATTCTTATCCAACACGTTTAGTGCTGTAGTATCAAAGGATTCAACGTCCCACGGGCATCGGATTAGTTATAATAAACGGTGGGTAATTGATGTTGCGTTTAGTTTATTCGCTGATGTTATTATTGATTTTAGTTTTTGTAGTTGGATATAAGTGACTTACTACAAAATCTTCTATAATATCCTAAAATTTCGTTTTTATATGAGCGCACGCCTATAGTTAAAGAGCGAAATTTGCTCCGCACTTCGTTTTGAGGTCACCAAGAACTTTGAGTGGAATTACTGGTTGATTTTTACTATGATAATGAGCTGAAAAGAAGCAAAATTCTCTATCGCTCTATAGACCTACAAAAACATTTGACATTGAAACAGGAAAAACTTTTGAGCAACCTAAAGTTAGTGAGAAACATGAGCTTGTTTGTAATCACCAAATTTTTTATTCTCCGGAATGGGTGTCATAACACACAAAACAATATACATTTTCAGTGTCAAAGGATTTCTTGATTGTGTTCTCGAATTCACCATAACGAAGAATTCTTGTTCGCAGTCTAAAGATGTAGAAAACAGTATGAACCGTCACGGGACGCTTGGCAGATATAAAATTAATAATAATATTGATGCTCGTGCAGAACATCTAATGTGGCATGTGCTGTGTGGCACGTAGATCCTTCTTGTTGAAACCATATGTCGTTGGTATGTAGATCATCCAATATTGCCGAAAATAGTTGATAATCATCGACCAATAGTGCTCGCCGTTGACAGTGATGGCCAATATGGACAAATAACGCCGTCAGCCCAAAATTCACACCAAACATTGAATTTTTTGGAATGCATTGGACGCTTTTGGATCTCATGTGAATTGATATCGTCCCAAATTCGACAATTTTGTTTGTTCACGTACCCATTCATCCAGAAATAGCCCTCATCGCTGAAGATGATTTGTTGATGGAAATTAGAGTCAGTTGCCAACTGCTCCAGAGCCCATTCAGCAAATACATGTCATTTTCTAAGGTCGTTTACCTCCGAATTTTGTACAGATGCAGGCCCAAGACACAACGCAAAATTCGTTAAGTTGTAGTATATAAAACGCCGAGTTCTTGTGAGTTACGCGAAATCGACTGCCTCAGATTCTCCTGCACACTCTCACAGACAACGACGATCATTTCAGTAGATTTTGAGTTTCGTTACCCAACCAATGTCCTCGAATTAATCTACCACATTGCGAATAATCCCATAGGTAGGTTGCGATTAGATCGAGAAGCGCGCGGTAGGTTGCTTGAACAGAAAACCCATTTTGATAAAGCAATTCTATTATTTGGTTTTCAATGCTATATCCATTCATAGTGATTTGGCAAAACAGACTTGATAAACGACAACTAATTTGACAGATGTAGCTTCAACAAGATGGCCGTTACCATTTGTCAAATTTCGGAAGTCTCTGTTGGAGGACCCTATTCATAAAAACATTTCAATATGATTTCAATAAACTAGTTAACTCAAGAATCTTGTCTAGTTCTTGCAATATATTACTGTAAATCTTAAATTATAAATATCAAAAATACATGTTTCGATATAAATTCCACCATCATTAGAAACTAAATTGATCTTTTGATGTTTCTGTCTATAACAAATTGAAAAAAACTATCGTGCGCTACTCGCTATCAGCTGATTTTAAAATACAATTTTCTCAGTCTTTATGAAATATATTCTTTAAGCAAGTGTTTTTTAGTGCATCACTTTTCATAAGAATGAAATTGAAATTGAATAATATTCTATCCGAGAATATCAAATGCTATGAAAACTGTGTGAATTCCAATCTACCACATGAATAGATTTAACATTTACTGACCAAACATACACAGGCTCAATGTACATATGAATGCACACGTGTTGTAAAACATATTATTCCACAGATGACTTGATTGTGTGTCATAGTGTGATTTTGCTTATTTTGCAGGATACTGTCCATTTCCACTTTCTCAAGTATCACTGTCAGACATATTTTATTCGTAATTATTATAAAAAATATTTATTCAGTACACTATAAGTATCCAAGCTCAGTGTTGCGAGAGAGATAGCGTAACGCCGAACCAGTGGGAAGATAATCGCAGAGTCGCTTGCTCATGGCGACGCGTCACCACGACAGCAATTGGTTTTACGTGCGGCTATAGATGTTTCACATCAAAAAGGCATCAAAATTTTTAATGCTGTTGTGGACAATTGTGGGTATTCCTTTTTGATACCTACCCAAAATTTATCTATACGAGCATTGTTGAGCTCAGCCATCAGTTTAGTTTTTTTTTTTTATTGTTTCAGAGTTGATATTTGGGGGATCGCCAAAATATTCAGCCTCAAATAGGGGTCACAGTGTCTAGAAGTTTGAGAACCTCTGCTATGAATAAAACTCAGCCATTAGTGTAGTTTTTTTATTATTGTTTCAGAGTTGAAACTTGGGGGGTCGCCAAAATATTCAGCCTCAAAAGAAAGTCGCGGTGATTAGAAGTTTGAGAACCTCTGCTATAAATAAAACTCAGCCATCAGTATAGTTTTTTAATTATTGTTTCAGAGTTGAAACTTGGGGGGTCGCCAAAATATTCATCCTCAAAAGAAAGTCGCGGTGATTAGAAGTTTGAGAACTTCTGCTATAAATAAAACTCGGCCATTAGTATAGTTTTTTAATTATTGTTTCAGAGTTGAAACTTGGGGGGTCGCCAAAATATTCAGCCTCAAAAGGAGCTCGCAGTGCCTAAAAGTTTGAGAACCCCTGCTTTTTATCATTTCCCATGAAATTTATGTCGCATACAGTATCTGCCTATCGTCCTCATGAATTACTATAGTGATCCGTGTTTCGATATCTCAATTAGAGTAACAATTGCGTACGTTTTAGAGGGGTTTGTGATTATGATTGATACAACCAATTAACTCTGTATGTGTCCGATAAACGGGTTTGATAATAACGCCAATAATTACGGATCAAGGTCAAATATCGTTATGTAGAATTCCAGGTTTAAATTTCTTATCGCGGCACAATGTTTAAAGAAATGACTGTCAGTTTAACGAAGTCTGAACGTTGAATTATTCAATTGATTCATCTCTTACACTCGAAATAATCTCTATCAATCAGCAAAAAATTATCGGCTTTGAGGGGAGAAAACAACTGAGTCAAATAGATGATAATACAGGGCGTTATTGGAGCGAAAACTTGATTTTCAGATAACTCAGAAACAAATGCAGCATGGGGTGAGGTGATACATAATAAGAAAGGTATTTTGACCGTATTCTATTTGTTTTACGTTAGTCCTCAGCTGGCAAAAGTTTCGACTTCTGAGGGTTGTCGTTCGTAGTGGTGCGATAGCTGGTTAACGGAGAAAAACATATTTTTTTCAACCATGTAATACCATTCTCGTGCGAGATTTCACATACACAAAAATGATCCGACAAGCCATAGCTTCGAAGTTTGGCCACCAAACCCTCATGCCACGCAAAGTCAAAGGCCTTAGAAAAATCAAACGCAACAGCTCTTGACTCTTCATGTTTCTAGATTTCGTTATTTATATATGGGCGACATACGATAGAAGGTCGCCTGTTGTTCTTTGTTACTGAAAGCCATATTGATGATTGCTAAATATGTTGAAGCTTTCTAAATATTTGAGGATATGGTGATTTACGACTCCCTCCATGATTTTTGATTTCACTGATACCAAAGCGACAGGTCTATAGTAATTTTCACGATTTTTCGTAACCTTTTTTGGAATAGGCCAAACGCCTATTACAAAAAAGGCCTATCTTCCAACAAGAAGAAAAAAACCATTTCCTGTAAGACAAGTTGAAAAGTTGAAAAGTCTGCATAGGTGACGTTTTGTAGGGTTCCTCTGAATGATATATATTTCCATCACATTTCGGACAGTACTAACTGAACAAGAAAAGTGCTTTCCCTGTAGTTGAATAATGCGTTGTAGAAAGCAAAACATTTTTATTCCAAAATCTAATCGCTCCTAAAAATATGCCAACATCAATTTAATATATTTCGTCTTGAGAATACGAAATGTAACAATTCATTGAGAAGATTGATACAACAAGAAAACTGAAGATATCGTATTGTTTCCATTTTCACTTTGCTCCAAAGTTTTTAGTCGGTGAATAGAGCATGGATGTGTCCAAATGAACATTCTTCTGTAATCATTTTTGTAACAACTCTGCAATATCAAAGAATCCATTTTCTTGGGCATACATATAAGCAGTTTTCCCAGCTTTGTCTTTTGCATTCACATCGTTACCAGAAGCTTCCAGAAGAGACTCCACAATCTGCTTGAACCCTTCTCGACTTGCTGCCATCAATGGCGTAATCCCAAGCTCATTAGGGATTGTTGGAACAGCTTTATGTAACAAGAGCAAGTCGACAATATTCTTATGACCATGTGAAGTAGCCAAAAATAAAGGAGTTTCCCCTTTGACGTTGGCTAGTGTTGTGGAGGCATTGTTTACTAGGAGTCGTTGAACGACTTCTATAAAACCCTTTCTACTAGCTATAGACAGTGCCGTTTCCTTCATTTTGTTAACATGGTCGATGTCAGCATGATGTTGTAGCAGCAAGTCGACAATTATAATATACCCCCTAAAAGTAGCTCGAGTAAGGGGACTGTTTCCATCGCTGTTGCTGTGATTTACGTCAGCACTGCTATTGAGGAGGATTTCCACCACGTCGTGTTGTCCATTCCAACAAGCTTTGTTGAGAGCGGTGTTGCCGTATTTATTTTCATGTTCAACGTTGCTTCCTTCATTCACCAACAGAGCGACAATTTTCTGAAAACCCTTGAAACTTGCTAGTGTGAGGGCTGTGTCTCCGTTTTTATTTTGGTTCTCTGTATTAGCGCCTCTCGATAATAACAGATCTACTAATTCGTCAAATCCAGCGAATGCTGCCATCGTGAGAGGAGTGTCGGAAAATCTGTTTCTGGATTCGATACTGGCGTTTTTCGACAAGAGCAGTTCAGCTACATCTTTGAAGCCTGAAATAGAATTGATGAAAATAGATTAATTCAGAGAGTTAATCTTTCTTGAATATTGAGCAAAGTCTATATTTGAAAACCAATTCCTATGATTCAGTATCGAATTTCAATGGGCTCGTTTAATGCTATGGAAAATGATACTGGTTTGCTCATCGACTGATCGAGTTAGGTGTGTAAAATATTTATCAAGCCTAATCGGTTCCAAGATCTCTTTACATTTGCAGAAAAAAAACAATTCAAAAAGCAAGAATTTGAATTGGTCGCGTGTCTGTTGACCAATAAAATTGATCTTGTTTAAAGCGGAGTTGCCAAGTGTATTGATTTTTAATATACAATCATAGATCTGATGATCCAATTTGACAGACGTCATTTTTGTTGATATTGTTGTCAACTAGGTGTGAAAACAACTGTTACAATCATCTAATTGAAAAATATTTGTTTTGTAAAAGGTAGGTCTCGACAGGTGCCTATTTTGCTGCATATTCCATGTCATTAGTTTACATTTCGAACAATATTTTTTCAGGTTATTTTTGGATTGAGTTTTACCATTACTACCATCAACATTGTTGAAATATACCTTATACCTGTTTGTAAGAGGGCTGGCTGATTGAATGACAATATAGCTAATATACCAGTAACGTTGAATTTTTTATTTTTGGTGGGTGACATGAATGCATGATTGATTTATTTTATTAGGGTTCATGAGCATTCGAAAACTATTTGAAAATACAGCTCGTTAAATATATTTAGAATCATATTTAGATATAACTTGTACCATATCAGTTATGAAGACAAATGTTATTTTCCATTTTTATGCTGAATTCCTGGATTCGAGCGATGTTATTATTGTATATTTATTCGTTTGCTGGTTTTATTCTTAAAAAAAATGAATGAATAATTACAGAAAATTTCAATTGATCGTTCATTTCGTCAGGAAAATGGAGTACCCATATCACAAAGTATTGGTTTATTCGGCATTGAAAATGTATGTCATATCTAATACATTCTGCCTGTTTTTGCAACATTGAATTTCAACTTTTCCTTAGCTGACAGCTCGCGTAGGAACAATTCGTTTTATCATTGAGTTTAGTTTGTGTGTGTTTCAAAAGTGTTTTAGAGATATATTTGAATATTATTATGATGCACTCTTGGGCTGATTTTAATTGTGCGGAAAGGTACAAGAAAAGAGAAAGCGCATTGGTTTATAAGTGAGTTATTTCATATAATGAGTTAAGGTTCCCAAAGGATAAAAAAAATGGGTGATAATATTGGAAAGGAAGAACTACAATCCTTCTACTTAAAGAAATCATTTAAAAAGTGACTATAAATGAAAAGGGAACAAAAATATTGAATTTGATGGCAGTTTTTTATTCCAACTTCAAGTATTCTCCACAGAAAGTATTATCTGGATTTA
Source organism: Leptinotarsa defecta (assembly GCA_015342085.1). Classification (NCBI taxonomy): domain Eukaryota; kingdom Metazoa; phylum Arthropoda; class Insecta; order Coleoptera; family Chrysomelidae; genus Leptinotarsa; species Leptinotarsa defecta. The sequence continues at coordinate 11,832 of WOGO01005788.1, forward strand.
ATACTGTTGCTGAAACTATGAAATAAAATAAATTAATAATATTTTTGCAAAATAATCAAATGCTCTTCATTTTACTTCATTGAATTTTATCATATGATTAATGATATTACTAGAGAAGCTTTTGTTGGATCAGTTCGAGTACAAATAATTATGTCTACACTTGACCTTATTCAACCTTCTTCTCGAATTTTGGAATATTCAACACATTTTCCAAGCAAGCCTATAAAGCTTGAAGTTAGTAGCAATATTAGAAAGAGGTATGTATGTAGAAATCTTTTTTTTTTATAATAATCTGCAGTTGTACAGATTGAGGATTGTAGAATAAATTGAATATTTGAAATGATTCTTT
>WOGO01005789.1:0-12178 GCA_015342085.1 Leptinotarsa defecta
TGTATTATTGTTTACAAAACAACGGAACCCACTTTGAACATTTTCTTAATTGACATTTTTAATAAATTTGCAGTTCAACAAAAACCTCATTAAATATTCCATTCAAGCCAAAGTTTCACAATTATTGCTTCACCCTGCACAATTATTATTTATACCATTGGATAGCATTTTTTAGAGTCTTTTCAGTGATGTATCACAAGTAGGGGTTTGCAATTTAACCTTTTTGAGTTTTGGTGGGTGGAGGCCTAGGGGGTTGATGGGGTGAGTTCTCTTTCGTGTCACTTTAGTTCCCCCTTACTATCCTAAAAACGGATTCAAGCATTTTTTGATATCAGCTTTCGTTCATGAGATATAGCCCATTGTAAGTTTAAAAATTGACACACTGTATAATATACTGAATTGTCTGAAGATACAAAAAATCTCATTGACAAATTGTAAAACATATATATTCATATACCAAGATTCACATGATATTTTGTTAAAAATTAAAACATAATAATAAATATAAATAAAAAAAAACTAATCAATATAGTTTATTGTATGATTTTCACTACAAAAGGTTTTTACAAAAACCGCAACACGTGTTTCGCTATACAATAGCTTCTTTAAGCATAAACCTCAGTTTATGCTTCTTCAAGCATAAACCTCAGTATTGATTAGTTTTTTTAATACGGATTTTCATCAAGTATTGGCCAGTTCTATTCAATTATAAATATAAATTATCCAGATACATGTTTGGGTAACGTTACTACATTTCAGATTCATAAATTCAGATGCTGTACATCAGTTCTGAATGATATTTTCTCAATAAGGTAAGAGGGTGTTTTTGTTGTAATGAGCTTATGGAATAGTGGAGCAGAGTGGGCTTGCACCTGACCTTTATGTTCAACCAACCTAAATCTCCGAACAGGTGTGAAATGTGCTCTCGTTTTCCAGTATTCGTGGTTAGTTTCGTATAAGACATTTGAAGTTTTTGAATCCGAAATGAGTTTACTGTCAAGAGACTAGTACCGTTGACTACATCCGCGTAATTGGCGTGTAAAGAAATAATGTATTGCATAGTAAAATTTGGCTTTTTTTGGTTAGAAATGTTCTATTAGAGAAAATCGTCTTCAAATTTGCATAACCTCGCTTCAGAATTGTTATAAAATTATATGAATTTTATTAACACTGGCTATATCTAGTAAGATACTTAGATATCATATTTTCACAGGTCTCAGATGATATCACAGGAAGACTATAACTTCATTGTAGCTTTTGATGTCACAGATAGCGCTAAACGAGAAGCACTTTTGCAAAAGGATCGTAATCAATGTGCCCAGACCTTTTTGAATCTGTTGGGACATGTTTCAAAAGATCAAACATTGCAGTACATCTTGGTTTTGGTAGATGATATGTTACAGGTAGGTGTTTCTTGTGTGAATAATCACTCATAAAGGCGCTTACTATCAATACGATTCCATTTATTTAGGAAAGTAGAAGCCGTGTGGAGATATTTCATGAATATGCCAATAAAAAGAAAGAATCAGTTTGGGGACCATTCTTGAACCTACTCAATCGACAAGATGGATTCATTACCAACATGACATCCAGAATCATTGCAAAAATCGCATGTTGGTCCCATACTCCGATGGAACGGTCTGATTTGCACTTCTATCTGACCTGGTTGAAAGATCAGTTGAAAACTCAGGTATCAAATATCAATTTTACTATTTTTTTTATTTGATGAGCATGAATTTGTATGAAAAAAATTACCAACTCTTTTTTATATTTTTGTGAAATCAAACACTAACTGCAAAACCAAATTATAGTTATCAAACAACATGGAAAATTGCCAAGGTTTTGCTTTTATAAATCTTTTACTTGAATAGTTTGTTAATAGAAACGAATTATTTTTGAAGTGGTATGATTTTTATGAAAATAAATTATTTCAATAAAAGGAGTTGGTTTTTTCCTAGTCATTCAAAAGCTATTTGAACTTCCTGTCGCAAGAAATCTGCAGCCTAATGATGAGTTTATTTAAAATTCAAAACTTATTTCAAGCTGGCCTGCATGTTATTTTGCATTTAATAGTTTTTGATTGATTTTCTTAATAATCTATTTATACTTTATTTCAAGGGGTTTCCTCTGAGTTCTCTAGCTTCATCGGCTCTCCATTATGTTAGCTTGATAGCAGTGACATATAGAGAAATTCTGTTCTTTTTTTTAGTTAATATTCTTGAAAAAAAAGTTGTGATAGTACTTTCGATAATACTTCGACTCTGGATATGTCACTGCTTGATTCTCTTTCATTTGTAAGTCTAGAATGACGTTGACAAACGTTAACATGAGGTCTTACTAACCTTTCTCTATTGTCACTTAATCCTATGAAATTTTTTGAATTCAACGTTAAATCGAGAGCATCCTCTTTAGGTTGAAACAGTAACTTAGAACTCCACTTGATTCTTTTATTCTTTATACGAAAGGGGAAGTAAACAATCCTGTAATGAATCGGGAAAAACAGGCGTGGAAGGGGAATTTTTGAAATGTAATTGAGATTTTGTAAATTAAGAGTTGGTAAATGATATCATGTAGGGTATCGAAAGTATTGAAATATTGGAACTGAATATAAGCTTGCACAGATAACTAGTAAATGATTCATTGTCGTAAAAGTCCCGCTGGGTTTATATAAACATTATTTCTCCACACTGAATTGCTGAAATTTGGAAGATGGTATGATTAAAAATTTGAAATGATAAATAACCCCATTTGAATTGCAGACAGGCTATAATGAGTTGAAAACATTTTTGAACCAAATTTCAATTCATCATTTGTTAGTATACTATTGAAATGTCAAAAAATCAACTGTTTTAGTATATGTTCAAGTATTGATTTGAAAGTAAGACTGAAAGCACTATCTCAGTGTGAGTAATCCTAGTAATTATAAATAAGATAGGAGACTGTAAAATCCATTTTTAAATGGACATGAAAATCTACTATGATAAAATCCTATGTTAATTTGAGTTGTCATTAGAAGTACCACGAACAAGAGTTTCTATTTCTACATGAATAGAACAGATAGGCCAAGTTCACGAATTTTCAAACGTTTCGATAAACAAGAACAACAATTAGTGGGTTTGATACTAGAAAACATTATTTCAAATCAATGGCATCACTCTGAATGAAATTAAATTTCCATAGTTACATCTAGCTTGAAATCTAAAGTCTTCAAAAAAACTCGCATTTGCAACATATTCCAACACAATTCAAATTTATTTGAGGTTATTACACATTTACTGAATTTATTGAAGGTTATGTTAATTGGAGTTAGGTTAGAATTGACGGGCTTTATACATATTATATAAAAGCCAACATAATTTATCAACTTGATTTTTGTGAACTGAAACTTGTGTTTTTTCAAATGCACTAACCTCCATAAAACTACTTTTTTATCATATACATGAATTTTATCAATATTTACTACACTCACTTTCTTTTTATGAAAATAATCTTTCAACACTAGTACATATTACATTATGTGTTTTCTCCCTATAGAAATTGATACATTTGTTAACATTCAATTCATACAACATGAGCAATAATATTAAGTTCATTGTGATGATGAAAACCTTATAATTTTCTAGCAATGTTGACAAATCTACACAGAAGAGGTTTTCAAGTAAGATTTTTTATTATGTTGGTAATTTGTCTCTATTTACTGCATACATTTTTCTTACTGTTGATTTCATGTGATAGGAATTCTTTTAATGTTGGCAATTCTGCAGGAAGTATACTTTTCAAAATTCAATCCATAAAAATATTAACTTTATTTAAAGGTACCTGTTTTATCTAGCTGTAGGTATATCTCTTCAGTAGTATAAACATTAATTCAAAAGTCTAATAAACAAATCGAGTATTATAATAACTTATGAATACATTAGGTAGATATTGAAACTCAATTTAGTATAGAAAAAAGTGCAAAAATGTAAGAAGCTTGAATTTTTGTCAAAATCATCAACTCTTGTAGGACTAAAACATGAATAATGTACAATTGATGGTTCACATTTCTATCACATCATTACAACTTTGTCACCGGACAACTCTGCTCTTGTTACAATGGCAAAGAAAGTTTTTTGGCTTTATATTTCTCCAATATTAAAGAAAAAATATGGGAAACTTCCAATTTGAATGTAATGCCTATAGCTGGGATGATTATTAATTAAACATATGAATGAACTGTCATCGTGACAAGAGTATGATTGACATAATCTCATGAAATAAACCAGTGAATTGTAATGGTATATTAAACGATTCTGATGAAATGAGCAAGTCTTGTCCCGAAACATACTAAGGATGATAGTCTTTTGTGTAAAGGAAATTTTATATTGGTACCCCATGAGAAAGTGGACATTTTTATTGCAAAAACTGAAAGGTAGTTACTACAATGCCTGAAAGTGAATTTGACAACAAAAAAATATTTCAAGCCAGCAATCAGTAAACAACAAATTTATATAACAAATGTTTTTTTTTTTTAAATTCAGATAACAAAAGTTTACCTGAGGACAGCTAGTCAGTTAGGCTCTCAGGCTTTCCTATTTAATAAACATTTCAATGTGCAGCCCACCCTTTATATCACAAGTAGCATGTTTTCTAATACAGACAAAAATAATTAAATGAACATATTTTAATACATCATCAAAAAATATTTCTGGCTGAATATTTATAAAGAATCTTTCATGTTGAACGTATGCAAGCTGTAGTTATTCAGTTACCAACTCGAAAGAAAGCTTCCATTATTTCATCCCCCTTACGTTACTGTGTAAAAAGTACATGCTTTGACGTGTACAAACAAACTATAGTTTAAAACAAAACATTTCTGTAGGAGAGCAAGTACAAAATGTCTTGCTCGGCCCCGCCCAGCATTCCCCATAAAAAAGACAAACGTAGTTGCATCGATATCATTCACGGCGCACACTCCATATTATTCGGGATGTCTCTCGAGGATGCAACTAGGGTTGCCCAAGAGGTTGGTGTTTTTTTTCTGGAAAAGAGCAAAAAACTATCTAAATAAATTTCACGGCGATCCAGCCGGCTGTGGTAACGTTTTGTGTTCTGTGCTTCAGGTGTTCTAACAATAACACATTCTGTCGTTCTATGTCGTCATTTACTTATGAAACGTGTGGGTTTACTGTTCCTTGTAAGTTCCGTCTTGCTAGAATAACCGACTTGAGATTTTTTTTTATAAAACTGAACATTGCATTATCTGAATTGAATCAACATCAGAGCTTTCAACAAAAATCGAATAAGGTTGCTGTAAAATTTGTTATAAGAAAACTCACCTTATTAGCTGACATGAATATAGTATTAGTATTAAAACCAGAAGCCTATTCTGAAAATAACAAAATAAAACCATTCAATGTAGTTTTTGAATTTTGTGTAAGCAAACTTTTTTCAAATATTGACAAAACGTCTTTTTTTGTGAAGGAAACCAGAGTTCTTTATTGATCTTTCTGAGAATTTTCACCTATAATCTAAAAAATAGCATTTCATTGAGGAAGTTCATACAGGTGTAGTAAGGGCAAATTTCTAGTTACTGCATAAGTTCAATATATTTTTAACAAAGAAAAATTTGCAATGGACACTGTTTAATTATTTTCATCGATAGCGTTACAGCAAGCGCTTAACGTGATGGCGAGCGATCGCCCAGGTATAGACGCTTCCAACTAAATTACTATTGGACTACGATAAGCCCCTTGCCGGCCAGTGTCGTACCTATAATTAGTTTTTATTAGGGTAGCAAATGAAACATGACTTTTTTGTGATTTCTTTTCATATTCCATTTAGTATTACTTTATAGGGAGTAGTACAGTTCATTAAAATGTTATATAATGATTCACTTATTCAAAAATGAACTTTTGTTAGGCGATGACATGGGCCGCCACCCTGAGAGAGATAAAGAGAGGAAGTGGGTAATTTTTTTGAGAGGTCATAAACTTGGTTTAGTTTTTGCCTCTGAAGGAGGCAGCCATAACCCTGTCACCGAGTTGGAACCTGGTCAGCATCTAAAAGATATAGGGATCACTAAACTCCTACAGCTTGACTGTGATAAGCACGAGGTCTTTTACAACATAATCGAAGACCTTAGCTTATCAAAGCATCTTGCTTTCCTCAGGTCGAGTGGCTGAAAACGGAAACTAAGGGGTTCATCATTGCCTGCCACGATGGTGTCTTCACCATCTTTGTCTGCCAAAGTCGCATGATGGGCATAGAGGGTTCTCATACCAAGCAAAGAGCCGGATTCATTTGTGAATAGTTTGTCCAGCATGTGGAGTCTCGACCTTTATACATCCGACATAAATCTGCTGTACAAGTGCTTTATAACCACTTCGGGTACTCTTACGGTATTGACGAGTCACCAGTGTTGCCTTATGTTCTAGGAGGTATTGAATTCTATGCAGGTAATGGTGAGTGCTGAATTTATTGGAATTAGTCATTTATCATCCCTAGACTGATCAGGCTAACTCAGCCTCCCCCAAGAATTTCGTCAATAGAGAAGAGGAAAAACGGATGAAATATTGAAATGTTCTCTTTGAACTCCAGAGACTTCATATACATGGCTCAGTACATCTTCTTAGAGCACAGGATTGTCAAATCTAATCAAATCACTTAACTCACAGTGTCATTGGTTACTAATACCAGATGTCAGAGCTTCAAGGAGAGGGCCTGACCAGCGCAACCTTTCTAGCAAAGAAAATAATGGAAAATGAGCTTATTCATCCATCAAACAAATCACAAGGGTAACAAAAATTATCTCGATGAATAATGAAGTACATCCTGCGTTGTTTTGCAAATTAAACCTTCAAAAAAAAGAAAAAAAAGTATGTATATGTTTGAAAGATCTTAGGATTCCCGTCATTAAGTAACAGTAAACCTTATAAATGTTCATACCCACTTAGCTTTGTCTTATATATCCTTCATAAGGTATTTTTCGAACGTGCTCATATTTGTAAGGAAGCCGGTTATTTTAGCACTTTTCTTTGTAGTAGAATGTAGTATATTATCAGGCTAAGGTTTCCGCTTTGTATATTCATTCATCGCTAAGGGCCAAATGATTACAAATGGTCTATGCTTAGGTGTGGTACTAAACCTACTCTTCCTAATAACTATATTTTTCACGTGGGTCCAGCAACCTCACAACAGTATTTGCATAATCATTTTAGGGATTTTTCAACTAATTCTCTGATGATTTCCATCATCAGATCTCGAAATGATTTTTAGTGTTGTAACTTTTAGTATGAAGCTTTGGCCGCTTCGCAACCAACTTTAGATACCTTGAAGGGAGCCGCAACTGAACATTACTCGGAATCGTCGTTCGATCAACAGTCCTCCCCGCAAACGATATCGGTATACACATATATATTTTTGATAGGTCATACACTTGCTGGAGTCTTTGTATAAGATTTGTAAGGTGATGTTCAACTGTAAGTTCTGAAATTTATGGCTCAGGAATGCCGTTTTCTTTTTTTTATGTTGATGTGTTAACATTAAAAACAATTGGTCATTTCAAAGTTTATGGAGAAAATTGAACATCTTCGGTAACCATTATTCATATGTTAGGATAAAAATGGTCTACATTGAGACTTTAACAAACATATTTCGATCAGACATGTATATTTATCTTTTGGCAAACCTTAGAGAAAGAAAAAATATAGTTTAATCTTTCTCTTGAAGATGATCACTTGGTGATCGAAATACGTGTCGAAGGGTTGAAAATAACGGTTTGGTGTTGGAATAAAACTCCAGTAAGATTCAAAAATATAGAGTTGCCCTCCTGATTTTATGGTTAAATTTTTGTAGGGGTTTTTACATGTGCATTGTGCACACAAAAACTTGGGATGTACCAATTTTACCATCTTACAAGCTACCAAAACAAAATCGAGTCAGTCAAATAGTCAAATTTTAACAAATGCAAAAGTAAATAAACGTTTCTAAACAGTCAAATTTGAATAAATTTGAAAATGAACGTTTCCGAACATAAAAGAACAAGCTAAGAATTGAACTAATAGGAGATCAAAAACAGTATGACAATCGAGAGAGAGAGAAATGATGAAACCTGAGTGACACTGTCTGTTTTTGTACAGTGATAGAGGTTTGTATAACCAGAAGAACAAGGAAGATGAAAAAAGGATTAAAGAACACCTCTTTATTTTTTGTTCTACTCTAGTTGAGACTCTTCCACTACTCAAGATATTTTTCTGGAGAGAGAGGCTAGATGGACTGCATACAGACTTGTGCACATTGCCAATTGCACAAATCAAGTTAATGCAGAGTGCAACAGACTGTTGGTTGAACAGCAGAGCATATACTTTGTGTCTGCCCCGCTGGGGACCGAATCAGGTTCTTTAGACTTCGGCAGAGCCGTGCTCTTACCATCTGACCTGAAAGACCACTCACCATACAAACTAATCGGCTTCGTTAAGGAGCTGGGTTTATTTGGCCGAGTGTGAACAGGTGTGAGCCACAATAAACCCTTGCGGGTTGCGGTGGAGGGTCGAACAGACCCACTCACTTTAGACCTAACGTATCCTAACCTACGGCCACGTTCAAATCCAGCTGCCCAAAATTTCACTGTGGTGCAGAGTCTCCCATACAGAGAATCCAGCTATCTTGGATTTGCGTAGACGTATTGCCTTTCAAAAACAAATATTTAATGACAGCTCGATACTCGATTTTGTCCATTTTCATAAAAACACTCGCATTAACTCACTGAAACGACTGTTACGTAACAACTGCGCGTTCAAAATGGCTGAAACTTTGTTGAGTAACTGTCAACAGATGAACAACGAAAATGACTAGCTTTTATTTACGAGTGCTACCCTCTTGATGTTGAGGTCGGAAACTTTTCAGACCACCCTCGTAGATTAACTTCGTTAACAGTTTAAGTTTCTTGAAAAGTTTCACATTTGAACTCACTTTTTGTGTTTTATTTTCAGGTAGTGAGTACGCCACCGAAATCCGGTCCTGTACTTGCTAGCAGTAATTTCTCGACTGTTCTGAGAAACACCTTCGCGAAAAATCTCGGCGAGAATGGAACCGGCATTCGCAGAAACGTCACTTCAGTTACTACTGTACTGCCTTTACTCCATAACATCAAAAGCATTGATGGTGTTAATGCTACCGACGATGCCGACGACGACGACGACGACAAGGATTTCAGTATACCAAAATATCCTAGTGACATTGATACAGAAGAAGGCGGCAGAAAATTCAACCAATCCTTGACAAATCACAACATAACTAATTTGAAAACTGTAAGTTTAAATTCAACCGCGGTATAAATAGGGGAAAACATTTTTCCGGCTTCTACTTCTCCATCTTTATAAAAAAATTGTGGGAATTATCTGACCGAAAGGGAAGATGTATGAAGGTTCAAATTAAATTTTTAGGCAACAGAGACGCGCAGATCATGCATAGAAGTTACTTTCAGATACAAATTGGAAGAAAAAACCTTTTCGAAACAACTATAGGGTCTTCCTTTAAGCACTTCCTATCTTCAAAGTGTGTGTGTGTGTGCCATGAGCCATGAGAACAACACCAACCGCGGCAATGGAGTTAATTACCGATCTGACCCCTGCGGACCTGTACGTTAAGGAGGTTGCGTTAATGGCCATGCTACGATTGCGCACGGCTGGTGAAAACCTCTAAGTAGGAATGGGTTAATTGAGGCTGAGCCTATGGCGAGAAACGCTCACTCCGCAACCTCTGCTGCAGGCAACCAGTGATGCACAAACCTGAACCAAGGTTTGTGTTTAATAAACCCTACAAAATACAAATAAAACAGGACACAAAGTCAGATGCTACAAATGCAATACGCATATATACAGACGGCTCAAAAACCAAAGAAGGCTCAGGATGTGGAGTGTACTCCAGATCACTAAGCCTAAGGATTAAGTGGGGAATGGGAAAAAAGTACCGGCGTGGTCCAAACGGAACTGGCTGGTGTCTCAATCACCACAAAAACATAACAATCGGCACTGACAGCAGACATTACCCTGAGGTGGGTTAAAGGGCATGACAGGAGTAAAAGTAATCCCATTGCCGACTCTTTAACCAAGGAAGCGGCTGGCCTAAGAATTTTAGGATCCAGTGGCACCTAGGGCTTGATGACTTCGACAATTGCGGAACTAGCCAAATGTTACACCATGCTCAATCCCTAAAGAGATGGAATGGAATCAAAGGATGCAAACTTGCCAGGATCACCCTGGTCGACCCTGGGAAGCTGGCGCCTAAGAAATATCTGGCAATGACCCCACCTACTCTACAGATACAGATCATCATTATTCGTTTGACAGACCTGTAGATGCCAAATGTCCGCCACAGCTTCTCTGTGTGGAGCGCATCGGAAACGTCCCATTCTCCAGTTGCCGACTGCTCCAGAGCCCTTTCAGCGAACACAGTCGTTGTCTATGGTCGTTTACCTTCAGTTCCTGGGTCAGTTGAATTTTGTACGGGTGGATGCCCAAGTCACGACGCAAAATTCGCCAAGTTGTGGTCTGCGAAAGGCCGAGTTCTTGTGAGCGACGCGAAATCGACCGCCTCGGATTCTCCTGCACACTCTCACAGACAGCGGCGGTGTTTTCGACAGATCTTGCGTTTCGTCGACGTAAGGGTGTTGGTCGATCGTTTATTGAACCAGTAGGACGATTATGGTGACCGCAAAATGGACGAAGCGCGCGGTACGTTGCCCGAACAGAACATTCATTTTGATACAACATTTTTATCATTTACACGTGTTGTTGAATGCTATATCCGACCATGGTGATTTGGGAAAACAGACTGAATAAATGACAACTAATTCGACAGATGTAGCTTTAACAAGATGGCCGTTATCAATTGTCAAAGTTCGGAAGTCAGTGTTGACAGTCATGTTCTGTGGTTTTGTGGTAAAGTGAGGCACTGCAGTGACTTGAGAGTCAGAGAACTATCGCCAAGGCACTGTGATATTTTTTATTATTGCATAGGGATTTATTTTTACCGTACCTGTAATGCAATGCAGTCGGATTATAAATAACATGTTATTGACGTTTGAAAAAATTCAACAAAAACAAAGTTGTTTTCAAATTCTGCGAAGGTGCTTAACCTCGGCTCTGAACTTATCTCCGTGCATCGGGTCTTTAGCAAAAACGCTGTTTTGTTGGTTCTAATTATAAAAAAGGTAGACGGCAAATATTGCTTGTTTACGAGAAAGGTTTTTATTTGAAATGCAATATTTTATCTCGACAGTATCATCCCATTTTGAACGTGCCGTCATAACAACAATAGATTACACAACACTGTAAATGTATTTGAACTTTTTTCGACGGATCTGGCGGAAATAACTTTCGTTCTTCTTGATTTCACGAGTTTCCGAATAACCTTTCAATTTATTGCAATAAGAAAATGAAGGGTTCATTCAAATCAAGAATAACTAAAAGTGAAAAACTTCACAACTAGAGAATAAGCATGTTACCATGCGTGTTTCACTCGATTAGTGAAACACGCAGTATTTTGTTCTGGTTAACGTATGTTTTCGTCTATTTGATTTTCAATCAATACTTGAAGTCTAAAGAAATGAACTTTATCAAGCTAGTCTCGAATATACCTACACAGTAGGTTGAAAGGACTGACGTCTATCAGAAAACAACTACTTCCCTGGCTAATACCACGAAGGGCGTTGGATTATATCCGACAGGCGTCAGTGCAGGAATCTTCACAGAAAGTGTCCTGCATATGCAATTGGCAATACAACTGAAAGAGTCGACCTTCAATTTTGGAACGGGCACACTTGCAGGCCGGTTTCGGGCTCATTAGCCACTTGTCAGTGCAAGACAGTGGCCGTCATCGACCTAAAGTCCATGATATAACATAATTGAGAATCGGAATTCTTTCAGACTATTTCATTCCTCTTCCTAAGTTGGCGCGAACAACAAAATGTCACTCCATCTAGTGGACGAGGTACTTACCAACTGCATATCCGTAATTTGCCCGATTTCTCTGAATAAGGAAGAAAAACTTTCTTATTAGTCAGTGGGCTACGCTTGAAAACTGGCAGTAAACAAATCTAAAGAAATGAACTTTAAACGTTCAAACCAGTCTCCAATATACCTACACAGTAGGTTGAATGGACTGACGCCTATCAGAAAACAACTACACCCCTGGC
>WOGO01005790.1:0-12178 GCA_015342085.1 Leptinotarsa defecta
GGTACTCCCTATCTGAATTCACTTTGTCGACTGCTTGTTCTCAGAAATAATTCTGTCAAATTTGTGGGATCTCCATAGAGTTCACACACTAGAGACTATCGGAATCAAACGAAGTCTAACAGTTTATTAGAAGAAAAGAGAGATGGAATGCGGAAAGGTAAATTTGTCAACACAGAATATCATTTGCGAGTGTACAGGTGCTCTTTGACAACAATTTATCGACATACGGCTTTCAAAATAAACTTTGAACGAGTCAGCTCAAAATTATTCCAATAACTATATACAAAATTTTTATGATTATTCACATGGGCGTGGACATTGTACATGTGTACATGGGAGGAGATAGGTTGATACGTTTTATCAGATTGGGTGGTTTAGGAAAACTAGTTGGTGAATACTAATTGGTGAATATTAATTGGTGAATACAATCTTTCGCAGTTCCTAAGCTGAAGAAATATACAGGGTGAAACATTGATAACCTCAAAACAAAAATATACGCAGGGAGGGAAAACGAAAACGTTACACCACTTCACGACGTTTCGATTGTTAGTATCCACAATCATCTTCGGGTGATGACTGTGATGACCAGTGATGACTGGTCGGTTGATGACCCGAAGACGATTGTGGCTACCAAAAATCAAAACGACGTGAAGTAACTTGACTTGAAAAAAAACTGAAATTACAATGAAATAAGATACAAGCAACAATTGAAAATCGAACAATTAACAAAAAATGGATATCAAAATTAAAAGATTTTGAGCCGAGTTACTTCACGACGTTTCGACTGTTAGTATCCACAATCGTTTTGGGTTGATAAAAAAATATTGTGCCTATTTCTTTAAAATGTTCTGTCACGAAACTTGATGTGACAAACCAAATTCTACGCGTGCAAAGTTGCGGGAAATAATTAGTATTCAAGATAATATTTATTTTTTCGATATTCATTTTTTGACACTCGAGAATCCTAGCAATTATAGAAATTGCTAGGATTCTAGAAAAAGGAGTGTAATAATATTCTTCATTCAATACCCTACACGGCTATTTCATTACTACTTTCATTACACTTTCTTACAACATGGTATAATAGATAAGAAATAGAACTGATTATACAATCATTGACTATATCACCCTATCTTGACTCTACATCTTGCTATTCATCTTGTGTCCCCATGCCTTCATCGCTATAAAGTGCAAAAAGCGCTTGCATATTTTTATTCTCCAAATCTCCCACCGAATTCAACACTCCAGCTCTCGTCCCGTACTGCAAATATAAACGTTGGCATTATTAAAACTTTAATCGTTATTTGTGTTCGACTTTCCTCATATCTCATTTAAGGTCCGCCCACACGTGTTCACTCTTATCTTTATAACTATCACAGAAAATCAAAAGTAATGGTTCATATGTATAATGAGAAATTTTCTGAATGTGTCTAGTTTCAGAGTGCAATTACGTTTTTCAGTTTCAAATCTCAGATGAACGAAAAATATATGATTTCAAACCCTATTTCATGATTCGATGCTTGGCAAATTGCATAGTTTCATAGAAACAGACTGAAAGTCATATGTGAACAATTCAGTACCCATTAGCTGGCAAATTATGACACATTATTAAAGTGGACATACCAAGCGAACTTACACGAACATTTCAGAGAATATGTTGGCTCAAAAAATTAGATAACCTAATAACAACAGAAAAGTTGTGATTAACAATTTATGCGATATTAGAAGCCTTAGAACAGTAGATAATATAAAGAATAGCATGAAACAGGCAAAAACAGACAACGAAGAAGTCACTCTCCAACTAAAAATTTCATATTTTATAATAGTTGCGAAAACGTTTGGGAGAAAATTATTTCTCACATAAATGTTTTCAATGTGTTTATAAAACAGCTGTAAGTTGGAAATTGGCACCGTTTTATGAAACATTATAGTGTTTATTGATATTTTGTAAGGCCTTTTATACAGTACAAAACACTTTTATGAACATTAAGGCAGTTACTATAATTCTCTCAAAAAGTAGTTTTGTGATTTAAAGTAATCAAAATACATTTTTATAAGAGTGATTCAGTGATGAATTTCAATCACCTTCAAACAAAAGTGATTCAGTGGTTCCAAATAAACGTTATAAAATATAATGCAGTGTAGAATGATAACGATAAAATAATTAGGTTTATGCTTGAGGAAGCTATTATATAGCGAAACACGTGTCGCGGTTTTTGTAAAACCTTTTATAGTGAAAATCACACAATAAACTGTATTGATTAGTTTTTTAATATGGATTTTCATCAACTATCGGCCAGTTGCATTCAATTAAATAAAAAAGTTTTCAAAATGTTTTCTTAAAGGCGCAAAAAATGATTTTGTAGTGGACACTAGGAAATTATAATAGTTATGTTACCAACTAAAAACCAACAGGTAGAAAGATTGATGCCATTTTAATAATTTCACTTTTGTACTCATAAAACTGTTAAAGGAATTGTTTGTGCTTCAAAGATAGTAATTTTTACTGTGAATGACGTTTCATTGACAAATATATAGTGTATTATTGAAAGAATATAAGCGCAACACTTTTTTATTAATGTTTTTAGAAGAAATTAGGGATTATACAAACATTAATTCTTCCAACTTATTATTTCTTTAATCATAGACTCAACTCATTTTGTTCTAATTAATGTAATCTTATAATATCTATGTACTTTTCAGCTGTGAAAATCACTATATGTGTGGTATTTCTTATTTTCTAATGTCAGTATTCCAAATTGCTATCATTTCAAAATGGCGTCGTTCTATAAAATTTTATATCACTATCAAGCATTTCAACGTATTTTAGCTACTATGTTACTCCTATGAATATGTTAAGAAACATTTAGTTCTAGGAGTGATGGTATTGCGGCAGAGTCAGACTACTTTTAAAGCTATAGATTCCTACAAAAGTGCTTGTATGGAAATAGGATTCCTCAAGTATAGTTTGTATAAATTTTATCTGCCCGGATGTTTCAGCTAAGAAGCTTCTTCCATGGATTTTGAAGGCTAAATTTCGATGGAGTTTTAATCTAGTGATTTGAGGGTATATGCATGGTGGTGGCCACAGCTAATATATATTCACGGAAGCAATTTGATTTTATAACATTTATTTTTTTGTTCTGGAATTGTATTAAATATAAATAAAGTAATTGGGAAATTATCCTTGAAGTGACAATATGTTAATGAGAATGAAATTGTGTTTGATAGCATTCCAATAAAATGATTTCATTGAAGCTACAGGAAGCAGTTATGAAATAAGCTGGAAAAAGTTTTATAAAGATCATACAAACCTCACCGAAAAGTTAGTTGTAAAAGCGTTTCTGTGATAATTCCTTGACTATTTTGTAAGGGTGTTTCAATTTCATTTTATAAACGTTTATATAACGAATATATAAAACACTTCCATTGCCTACAACTGTATTGTGTTCACTACTCTAATATACTCAATAAGCATCTTGGAAATAATTATAAAATACTATCACCATGGAATTATAGAATAATTTTGCTGGTTGGGTTTCGAAAGCCTGGAAAGTTTATAAAATGAAATACATAGATGTGTAGATCATATAAAAAAGCAACTTCCAGACACGAACTGAAAGAAAAAGCCTTCCTTAAACAGCTACTTTCATATAAACATTGAATCACACGAAAGAAAAACTCTTTCGAAACGAATACTTTTATATGAACACTGAATTGTACAGAAAAACTTTTCTCTACTCAGTTTGTATTCCAAATATTCGTTATCATTCATAGGATTTCTACACAATATACTGAATGGAAAGTAGAAATTTCACTTCATGGAAAACTGTCACGCTCTCTGGTAGACATCAATGATTCGCCGTAAGACACTTGCCTTAGGGCTTTTCAGTACCAATCTTTATAACATTATTCGTATAATGGAAATGGAAATTCCTCTTGAAAACACACAAATTATTCAAAAATTACGACTTTTATGTCACGGAATAATTTTGATCTACTTATTCATTCACCTGTTTGATTAAATTCCAGCCAAAATTTGAAAGGGTTATATTTTTGGCAGTGACTGATTTTTGGGAAAGAAACGTTTTGGCTTTGGACGATTCCCACATTTGTCTGTATCAAGATGGAGTAGTAGAAAGTCAAAAAAAATTTTCCCAACAATTCTACTTGTTCATTATGTTGAATTGTATTGTGGTATATGATTGAGGGTGAAAAAACGGTGTGAGATAAAGAAGAAAGAAAACGCGAATATAATCAATGATTCAGATCTGGCACTTCAGAAAACATGAAGTACCTTTTTTAAATAAATACTTCATTCATAAATCCTGCTGGTATAAGTTCGGATGATGAACAAACTCGTGTAAGAGAGCCTTAAGTTGGCGTTCGACTTATGAACGTTTTACAACAGTCATAAAAACGAAAACGGGATTCCAGACTAAAACTATACTACTTTGCTCTGCAGTATAGCCAAATTGAAAATGTCAGTAGTTGCAATGAAACGATACGTTCGGAATCAAATTTTTCCTCCTTTCAATTCGCGAACCTCGTTTCAACATGGATATAAATATAATACGACATCCGCAATTTTAGGATAACGTCAATGCTCTATTCCGAACATGATCCAGTTCAGGTTGGGAATACTGCTCTGAATCTTCGACTTTTCGTGTGTATGGTTCTTTCGGTAACAACCGATAATTATCCAGATAGATGTATGTGGGTATGATATCTATCCTTTCATATTATGATAAATGGGATATAAACACTTGAAGTTCGAGAATTTCCTTGAAGAAAGATTACAGGATGGACCAGCAGAGAAAACACATAGGCGCTCATCTTATTTGAAATCAATGAACTGAAAGAAGAACCAGATTGGTATCAAAAACCTAAAGAAAAATTAATCATTTTAGTTCCGAATCCTTATTTCATAAATTACTTTGTGAATAAAAAACTGAGAACCAATTTGGTTTAATAGCAGTCTTGAATAGTAACCCTGGTAAAATAATTTGTTGAACATTCAGTTTGAAAAAAGGATCCATGCAATGTTTTCTTCAATAAAAAGTCTTCTCTATTTTTCAACATTTCCACAATGTTATGTCTTCGAATATCCTGAATTCATAATGATATAATTGAAACCTCCAGTGTGAAATTTCTCCCTCACCTGAACAAAAATACTACATGGTCTCGGGCCTAACACATAGATGGCGCTGGTATTATTGCATTCACTAGAAATCGACTGGGAAAACAAATGTAATAGAGTAGATTCAACTCCGAATAATATTTCAGAATCCATCATTTTGAAATTGGATCCTGGTATAAGTATGGGAATCACTCAAATTGCTGACCACCAGATTGAATGAACTTCATAAACACTTTGCATTTTTTCTTTTGGAAAATTCTTTGGCGATTCCAAAACTTATTTACGCCCTCAGATGTTACCCCACTCGGCCGAGTCAATTAGAGCTTGACGAATTTGATAATTCACTCTCGAGGGATATATTACAAACAATTATTTCAATAATGATTCATGGCTCCAAGCAACGCATCCTGTAAACCTTGGCGGACTAGGGCTACATTCGGCTTCTTCCTTAGCTTCACCAGCTTTTCTGTCGTCAGTTAATAGTGTTTCTGATCTTTATCAATTTCAAAGACGTTTTTTATGCTGAATGTGAATCACTTTGACATACCGCAACTAATATTGCTCCTCCTATAGATAAACAGAAAATACAAAAAAAATACCAAAATCTTGGTGACAACTATCTCTTTCTTCCAACAGCGGTTTAAACTTTGGTATTTATGGGCCGGAAACTCTGTTACTCTTTCATGAACTCAGAAGGAGAATAGGCTAAGCAATGAAAGGTTACCGTTATACCTATTTTTTTATAGGAAGAATTAGTATTGCTATTCAACGTGGTAATGCTGTTTCGTTCCTTGGAACTATTCCTTCTTCACGTCATTTTGATGAGATCATGTATTGCCCTCATTTTGGTACGGAACTGAAATCTCTACGAAACAAACCGAGATATGTGGATATTCATCAGTCTCCTATCAAGGTTAATTCGTAAGTGATTGATCCACCTTCTTTTATCAGTGCGATCAATGGACTAAGGTCATTCTTGCCCCCCAAATATGAGTTGCAGTCCTCGTAGTTCTGATTCCCTTTCAATGGAAGAGCTTCATGAAGCAAAAGCCGAATCAGTTCCTCTACGAAACCGTCGCCACTTGGAAGGATCGATTGCAGCTTGAGAAATGGTTCTTATGCAGATTCTGTGAAACATGTTCTTTCTTACGAATCAATAGAGAGTTGTCCTGAAAATCTTGAGAAAAAAATTGGATTAGATAATTTAGGAAACACTTGCTACATAAATAGCATTTCACAAGTGTTGTTCATGACAAAGAATTCCAAGAACGAGGTTTTAATGATGAAAGAGAACGAAAATGTTTCCTGCTCATTCACCAAACTCAAACATCTGTTTATGCAGCTGCAGTTTCGTAAGGATGTATCATCTTTCCCACAATCTTCTTGTTGTCCGTTAGGACAACAAGAAGATTGTTCCGAATTCTTAGGATTCTTGTTGAATACTCTTCGTGAGCAAAACGATAACAGAATCAATACTCCTGACCGCTCTGGATTGAATGATTCCATACAGACTATCTCGTCTTGTGTTTGTGAATGTTTTACTGGAAAAATCCTCACCTAATTACTTTGTAGTAAATATTCAAGAGGTAACAAAAACGTATGAGAATTTCTGGTACTTTAACTCAACTGTATTGCCAAACATACGCCAAACTAACTGTCTGTCATAAGAAAACAAGTATAGCTGAGGCACCAGTCAATCCACTACTAACACTGATGATCTTCACCTCTGACGGAAGCACCAAACTCTTACGAAGGTTCAAAATAGATGAACACATCAATCTAGCAGACCACTATTATAATCTTCATACAGTCATTTCACTGTGGTTCTGGCGTTGAATCTGGTCATTATTATGCCTTGATCAAAGACGAAACGGACTGGTTTAAGTTTGACGATGGTCATGTCACTAAGTGTTCTGGCGATGTATTGGCATATCAAGATCGTTAGATGATGTGGTGCTGTAGGTTTCTCAGGGTTTTACTGAATTAATTCGCCCCAGAACGCCAATTAATTTTTGTTGTTGTTGTTTTATAAGTTCATGATTTGTATTGGAAGTATTGATAATATTAAGGATTAAATATACATCCAAATTATGTTTCTACAATGAATGAGTGGTTTTTTCAAAACTTACTATTTCTTAATCCAACGAAAACCAATTTTATATGTTTCCATAACATGCAAAAAGTAGGAAAGGTAATCAATGTTATTCTTGAAAATGCTCAGATTGAACATAAAAATACTGTTGGATTTGTAGGTATTGAGGTTGATAAGCATCTCGATTGGAAACTCCATTGCTCTGGAATTGTCTCTAGGTTGTTTCATAATCTGAAATCGATTTTGAATGTAGGTCAAAAAATTAATTTGCCATTTTTCAATTTTCCTGCATCACTTATTTAATTTCTTTGAACAATATCAGTTCAATGGATGGAAGGAACAACGTTATTAATGACGATTATTCAATTAATTAATGCTTCCTAACACTCTTACTTTCGTAATTATCGCAAAGCAACGTAATTTTAATTGCCAGTTGAAGATTAAAGGAACACTTTTTTTTAATCCTGAATCGTTGTTGGTACAAGGCAAGAGGTGAATAGGGAAATAATTTAGAATCATAGAATTGAAAGAGGAATTACATTTTTTTTGCTTTTTCCATCAAAGTGTTTCACTAACATTAAATTCCATGAGAGGAATTCAATCAAAAGATGGGCCATGCTGTCGAAGGTACAACTCAGATTCATATTTTGAACTAACGACTTGACAAACTTCGCATGGGTAGCAGAAAATATGTGCCTACATTTTTTTCTGTCGTAAGTGTCACATCAGTGTTGTCACCTGTAAATTATCTATAGTAGTTGGCTGCGTCTCATAGACTTTTGATTTCAACTTTGCCCATAGAAAAAATCCATTGGTATCAAATAGGGGAATATGAGAGGTAAATCTGCAAAACTTCTTGATCGACTCAAGAAGGTATTATCGACAAAGGATCGCACTGATACTATGCAATGAAGAAGAGCCCCATATTGTTGGAAAACTTATTTCGCGATAAAGGCATTGTTAATGCTTGAAAGAACTTGATTATTTAGAAAATGCTTCATCATTTTGGTTTATTTTTGAAAAGTATGGTCCTATACTACATGGGGTGAAAAGTCTTAGGACTAACACATAGATGGTCTCATTGCATTCACCGCTTTTTCAGTTGGTACTAACCTTCAGAAGGAAGCTATTGAAATTTCATTATATTCTATTCATAAGTTTGTGCTGAGAGTGCCACCACTTTTGTTATTTTCAAAACAATGGCGAAAACGATTTCGTGTTTTGAATTTACATTGCTTCTTGATGGGAAAAAATACCGTTCAAGCGAAGCAAGGGCTTGAGAAGTATTATAAGGACTTCGCTCCATCAGAAACAACAATTAAACATTGGTTTGCTGACTTGAAACGTTGCTGTAGAGACACCAATAATGCAGAATGCAGTGGACGTCCAAATGAGGCAGTAACACCAGAAAACAAAAAAATCACAAAATCGTTTTGAATTATCAAAAAGTAAAGTTTCGTGGGTTCTCTGACATTGCAAAGATATTAAAATAAGGTTTTGTTAGTTCTTTATTTCCTAGCGTCCCAATTTCACAAACCTTACAATACTTCAGGGAATTACTAGAGAAAAATAATTTCAATAATAATGAAATGAATTCGTTTCTCTCATTGATTTATGTATTAAACAAAATCGTTCATAAGTAGAAGGTTGCTTTTATGAACAACCGGAAAACAAGGCTATCGGTAACCCCTTGTCCCCCTACCTGGCTTACCTGTTCATGAGCAAATTCTAAATGGAAACCAAAGAAACGTCAAAGTATTTCCCTAGGATATAATGAGGTATGTATGTGGATAATGTTTTGCGATATTCGATAACAAAAAATAGAATATTGAGGACTTTGTTTCCTTTTTAAATAACATACTTTCATCAATAAAATTTACGTTTGTGTTAGAAAATAACGGACAACTTTCATTTCTTGACGTTTTGATTATGGAGAGTCAATGTTGAAAGCTAGAACACGATGCATTTAGGAAGGAAACAAGCACTTACAGGTATATTCCTGACAGTTCACATCACTGTGGACAGCACAAACGTGCTGGGTTGAATTTTCTAGTGCATCGTCTTTTGATGTTTCCTCTCACACATGAGTTTACAAAAGAAAAAGTGATAATATAGGAAATAGCAGTCAATAACGGTTTTTCGGGGGAATTTTAGATGATTTCATAAGGAAAAAGAAGTTGAGGTTAAAAATGAACGAAGTCTCGACTTTTAAAAACGACGAAAACCGAAATGAATATTTATCAGTTCCATACCACCATTACACGAAGAACTTTGGAAGGACTTTCAAAGAACTAGGTATGAAGGTGGTTTTTGAAAGAGCATTCAAAGAAACCCAAACGACAAAATCGAGAATTCGGGAAAGTTTGAAATTTACGGAATCGCGCTGCAAAATATTATGGAGAAACAATAAGATCTATCAAAATAAGACAGGTGGAATAGTAGCCTGGTGGATTGTTGCAGGTGGTTTGCTCCACTCGCTCAATCTACCGCTGTGTTCGCCAGTGGTTCGAACCGCAAAGTCGGACGATCGATTTTCACTTCCTATCGTCCAACCTGTGTTAAGAATCACATGTTGAAAGGTAAGACCTCGTTAGTCCTCACCTCGCACAAGTTTCGACTTATAAGAGTTGTTGTTTTTAGGGGTGCGGCAGCTGTTAACAGTTAAACAGATTTCACTAGAACAGAAGATATAAGGGGCACTTAGCACTCCTAAAAAAGACCAGAAAAATCAACAGTTGCCATCATGTTTTGCAACGAAACCATTCCATAGACTTCAATTCAAGATAATAATGTGATGAAGGTGGCCTTCATTTGAAGGTGGCCTTCAAAAATTTAAAAGATTTGCTGAAAAAATAACAATTATATTAGGCAAAAAACTGAAATTACAATGAAATGAAATACAAGCAACGACCAAAAAATAGAAATAAAAACTTGAACTATTAACACAAGACGAAAATTACAAAAAAAAATTATTAACAAGAAGCGAAAAATAAAAACTGAAAGATTACAAACCAAGTTACTACGCCTTAGGGTGATAACTAGACTTATTCCTCCGAGATCTGGCTATTTATAGGTAATTCGAGTGCTTTCACCTATCCCCTCTTCCCTCTCTCCGCTTCATCGGTTTTAGCGGAAGCTGACCGTTTGGCGGGAGTTGGTCATGTTCCGCTTGATTAGAGGTGTCCATATGTTGCGTATCTCTATGCTAGCTTGGCTAAATCCGTTGTTGTACAACATATATGCGGCTTCTTTGAATTTTCTTCCAAACCAGTGTTGGATGATTTCAGCTTAAGCCCACTTGATGTTATGTTGATGAGTCCAAACATGCTCTCTTATTCCTGATTTGCTGGTTTCTCCTCGCTGTATGTTTCTTGGGCTTGGAAATGTGAACTTTCAATGGCCTCTTAGTTTCACCGATGTATGATTTTCCACACTCGCAGGGTATCCGGTAAATGCAATTCTTGGAATCGCAGTCCGCGTTGGGTGGCCTGGTTTTCGTGAGGCTGCTACGGATAGTGTTCCCAGATCTGAAGCAGGTTCTGATGTTAGAAGAAGGATTGATATTAGGAGAAGGATTGGATCCAAGTATATCTTCAGAACCTGCTTAAGTTCTGGGTATGAATTTGTACCATTTTCTAGAGTCTGAAATTGACAAAATAGATGGTGAATATTACTGTACTTCTTTCCAAAACCTCGACACGTGGAAGATCAGTTTGATCTTCCTCTTGAAAAAACTCCAGTAATATTCATTATAACACCAAAGGTTCCAAAGAGTGCATTACAAACATAGATGGTGTCCAGGTGGCAAAAACGACTTAAATTTATATCATTGTCCATACGAATATCATAGGTTACGTCCTCACGTGGGAGACAAGTAGTGAAAAATACTTTTAATACACAGTTGTAGCTGTAAGTTTTCTATAACTGAAATTCCATAAACTCGGTGTTTTCTTTTTCCATTGTAATTGCACAAATACCTAATGAATTGAAATAATAATGAAGTACGAATCAATATCGAGAAAGTTGAGGTCCTGTGTATTCTCATAGAAACTTCCACGAACCTTCAAAAGCAGCCCTTTTCTCTTCGGACAAATAACCGAACAAATGAAGTATTCAAACATTTTCAGCTTCAGTTGGTTGCTGCTATCCAGAGAATACAATACAACCTACTCGTCTCGTGAAGGGCTTCGTTTGCGGGCGTTTTGAGGATGAATGAAAATGAAGTGGCTTGAAAAGTTCCGCCCAGCGCTGGCACACTTTTGGACAATCAATTCTCCTTCTTTGGAACTCGGCGAAAGAGATTACCAAAAGGGAGAGCGGCAATTACGCAAAGCCGGAGGTGATTTCAACTTTCTGAAGTTGAACTTTCATCGTGTGATGGAGGGCGCCATAAAAGTAAACTTCTGTCCATTTATTTGTTGTTTATTTCATTTGAGAAAACGGGATTGTCGTACGGAATGTGTTTAACAGGTTACCTTTCGGCTTCTGACAGAAATATAACTTAAGGGGTAATTCACGGTGGATGTATCCAAACTGAATTGAGGGCAAAGATGAAAATGGCAAGGCAAGAAAATGACAATGGTTTTAACACAATTCTACCGTTTTCGAAAAATATCTGATTTTTTTTCTTCTATATATATATATATATATATATATATCTTTTTTTTTTTTTATATATATATATATATATATATATATATCTTTCCTTTTTTAATTAAATCATAGACAGTCGATAACACCTCCTTTTATTTATTTATATCCTGGACTTGGAAGTCACGCAGGTAGCTATAACTGCCTCCGTGGTGATGTTATGATATCCTAGAAATTCTAGGTCTCTTAATTGAAATCACAAATGTGAGGTAGGCTCCTGTTGGTGACTCCGTTCGTTTGTATCTTTTTTTTGTTTTTGACAACCAAGTGTTGCCCATCACTGCACTTGGCTACAC
>WOGO01005791.1:0-12177 GCA_015342085.1 Leptinotarsa defecta
TATGAGCTTAACTCATTCAAATGAGAACCGAACGTTTTATTTATTTATTTCTTTCATACACTATTCTACAGGTTGACCCCAATTACAGAATAGGGAATAACAGTGGCATTTACAAATATGTACTTATATAATATAATTTGTAAATCTATATAAAAAATAATTAAAAACAGAACTGTCAGTTGGTTAAGAAATGTCTTTTGATTTGTATAATCTGGCAGTTGAATATATCTAGGACATGACCAACAGAATTAAAGGTATCGCACATTGTGTAAATTGTAGATGTTTTCTCAGCTCCGATATCATTAATGAACATATTGAACAGTTGGGGTCCTAGAATTGATCCTTGTGGTACACCAGATATGGCTATATATTCGATATACTTGATATACTTGATATGTTCTCTCAGCTCCGATATCATTAATGAACATATTGAACAGTAGGGGTCCTAGAATTGATCCTTGTGGTACACCAGATATATATTCGATATACTTAATAATAATAATCTTCATTTTCCATTAGACATATAGATGTATAGGAATCGTCAAATTTCACACATAAAATCATGACCACACGCACTATAAATGTACATATATGTGTTTATAAATTAATACATATAAATTATTATTAAAATAAGGATACATAAAAAAGATCATAAGTAACAACAGATCATAAGTAAAAAAGTCTCAATCTTAAAAATACATTTACAATCGTCATAAATTAAAAAAGAAAAAACTTGGCCAAATTATAAAAATATTCTTGAATTAAAAATTTTTTCAACTCTCTAGTAAATTCATAAACGGTGCCTGCCTCCTTCATGTATATTGGCAGCGTATTAAAAATTATTTTCCCCATCACAGATGGCGAGGTTGTAAGATATTTGCTAATAAAAAAGTACTTACTGCTTGCTCATTCCTTTAGTAATTATTTACTTGTTTTGTTTCGTTAACCTACAATCTACAATAAATTGAAAGCGTTTTCAGAATAAGCCACACCTAGTTGAACCATTGGACTTTGAGAAATTTCTTATCAAGAACAAGACAGTATTGCAGAATGATCCACAGAGAGAATTACTCTTGTACCCGCAGGAAGATATTACTGTAAGTACATCTTTCCATTTTGTCTTTTTTCAAAAAGAGAATATTTCAAACTGTTTACCTTTGACAAATCTTCCACATCTTCCACTGGAGTAGTATAAACTAATGACTTTAGATTTTTTTTACTCGGTAGGTCCAGTGTAGTACGCTATACCTTCATTTTGGATTCTTTAATAATTTTGAAATTAGTAAAATTGTTACTGTTGAAATTCTTTTTCGCGCCGTATCTTTGAAACAAAGTGCCCTATAAAAAATCATCAATGGACAAACTATTCTTAGAATAGTCCAAGGAATAGTCCCTTAATTTTTTTCCGCATGTTTAATAAGCACTCTGTATAATAATAAAGATGAATAATTCATAATGAACTTGTAATGGAATTTCTGTCAAACTGGGTAGTACATATAAGTCAAGATTTTAAAGAGAACCCTGTAAATTTTTGAGACCATTTGATAGAGTATAAAATTATTTTTTTAATGATATAACACAAGTGACCATTCACCTTCAAAATTGTGTCATGGGAGCTATTTTCTGAAAATTCATTATGATGACACTATGATGTCATTTACTCCAGAAACAACTGAATGGCACTGTGAACAATATTTTCATTTTTTGCCCGGTAATATTAATGCATTGTTCCTACTATAAATTGTAATTCAACAGTAACTAAAATAATATCTCAATTTCTAGTCAATTTTCAAACATAATATGGAACTTGGGAAATCTGATATTAGTTTTCTGATTATGTATATTGCAGTAATATGAGCATTGTTTATCTGTTCCTTGTGGTTTGAACATGATAATTTTATGGGGCATTTAAAAGGTGTTTAGCATTCCTTTAAACCATTAACATTAATCGATAGAACAATAAACTCAATATTCCTGGAGACATGTTTTGATACATGATATAGAAAACTATCAAATTCAATTTTTAAAGTGCTTTGTTTTCTGTTACATTTGTGGACAGTTCTGTAAGATCTTATCTGCTTGAAAGTATCATTAGGAATATACTGAAATATACATATTTGATAATTATATGAGTGGGCCGATTTATTATGTGAAGTGTTTTGTGATTAGGGAAAATGTTTGTCCTTGAAAGTTTATCAGAGGAACTTTTGTAAGTTACATTCGTAACATAAAATTATAAACCTACTACTGTTTTTATATGTTTTATTCAGTGTCATTAATAATAATATACTTACCCAGCAAAGCTTTTCTCAATGGAACGTTTTCCGGCAATATAATTTTCTAGCCGTTACTTGCATGTATTCAATGATCTGCCTTGCCTGTGTCCCATCGGCAGACACAATGACAACATTATAGCTGACAGCGAGCCGTCTTGGTCTCAATCACTGCTTGTAGTTTCTTGCTAATTCTGGTCCATAGGATGCGATAGTTATTGCCAATTTTAAGATTTTGCTAGATTGCCAATTGGCTAGAGCCAATTATGAGCCATTATTTGGTCCATTGAAATAGCAGCTACAAGCTATTGTAATCATAAATATTTAATGACTCCAGAATCTCCTGTTATCATATATTGCCGGTATTTTCTACATATTGTTCAGATCTTCATGTACATGATTGAACAAGATCAATATCATATCAAGGGGTACGCAAACTGACAATATTTTCGGTAACTTACCTGATTCATCTTTTAGATGTACTGTAAGTCAATCAACTGTTTCAGAGCACTATAGTCGAATATTAGATATAAAATAAATTGAAAGGGGTATATTTTTAGGAGATTAATTTTTGGGAACGAAAGGTTTTGGTTTTCTACTTCTCCATCTTCATACAAATAAATGTGGGAATCTTCCAAAGAAAGGAAGAAAGCAATTAGTTTCAAAAATTAACTCTATACAAAGGTGTGTAGATCATGCAAAGAAGTAACTTTCAGACACAAACTGGAAGAAAAGCTCTCTCATATAAACATTGAATATAGTGTAGCACTCCTGTGAATGATATCTGATTCAATTCCATAACGAATGTTTGGAGTACAAACTGAAATAATGTTTTTTGTTTAACTCAATGTTCATATAAGAATAGTTGTTTCAAAAGTATTTGTTTCAAAAGGACTTTTCCTTTCCAGTTTGTGTCTGAAAATTACTACTTTCCTCAGAAAACTGGGAAATGGTATACGGCTCATTAAATGTAAACCGTAAATATAAAAACTTTCATGATATTCTTTACTACTACTTTGACTTTGCTTTTACAGAAAAACGAGTTAAAGCCAAAACGACTGTTATGAATTGGGTCAAGTCCAATATAAAAAAAAACTCACAATGTATTAGTAATCTGCATAGCATTTCAAGGAAACAACAGATATAAACAAGAAAGGAAAGCATACAGAAAATATCTATCAAGTTACAACCAAACAGTAAATGATGAAAATGAACGAACGGTATGCCATCTGATGAATGGCAATAGGTGAATTAATTTCAACCAATTCCATCAATGTGCCGATGACTCTAGTGAATGCCCGACAATTAACTGACCATCAAGTTTTTCTGAGTATTTATAGGGACAGTGCATCCCACAAGATAACTTTGTTTTCAATTTCTTTTGAATGTGATTGACGATGTTTTTATTGATTCTTCAAATTAGTATTTAAAATTGTTAGAACCGATATAGAAATATTCGAAAGTTAGTAGAAAACGCAAAAATAGTAAATAGTTAATCAAAGAGCCTTGCTTTAAATCTGCAGAACGAAGTCAAGAGACCGCTGTAAATCTCTGTTTAAACACCACAGAAAAATGTCATTGACGTGTATATTTCTCTTGGAGAGTGTATGCTTGACTTACAAAAAATTTCATCATGCAATCAATTCAACTTTCCCTTTACCTATTCTCAGAAGCTCGACGATAAAAAAACTCTGAAATCGACAAAAAAATAACTTGCCAATGGATGTTTGTTTCTTATCTGTATATGCTGAATTTAGGAATGCCATAAAGAAGCTACTTTTATACTATGCATTTTATACATTGGAGAAATTTTATGAGGAAATATTCCAAGATCTGAATTCCTTTTGTATCTGAATATTATTGTTTTTATTCATTTTATAAAGTTAAGTTTATATGTTTATTTTATTCTGTAATAATTCTCCCATTTTGTTTTTTTATTAGTTCTACAATGACTTTGTCAACAAGTCTTGTTTCTTCTGACAATAAAGTATATTGATTGATTGATTAAAATAAGGAGGAAATAAACAATGAATATGAGAGGTGGAAATATAAGATTCAGTATTTCATCTTCAACTAATGATAATATTCTATGGAACATATTCAAGGAGCTTACACGTTTTTTCAGCAAGTCGTTTCACCCAGAAAATTTCGGACAGTGTCACAAACATTTCCTTCCACTGCTGAAACAGAGAACTGCAGCCTTTTCAGTAAACAGTGCATCAATAGCTATTCAAGCAGCTGGAATCTCATCCACTATAAATATAATGCCTATTCCGGAAGCTACGCTGATCTACCCCAGAAACCACTAGAGAATAAGCTGCAAGAAGAAATTTACGAAGTAGATATCGATACTGATGCTCTAGATGAATTGAATCCTGCTATAGATAATATTACTAAAGAGGGATTTTTGTTGAAGGGACCAGAAATAGGTAAGGTTGATTGTTTTTGAAGCAAGTCATTGTAGTCACAAAATGGTACAAGGATTATGTGTTTGAACTAAATATGATTTTATTGCAGGGTCTGAAAGATCCTTCGTAAACATTGGCTCAAAAAGTTTCAAAAAACGATATTGTTATTTGAGGCAGGAAGTAGACGGAACATATATGTTAGAAATGTTTAAAGACGAGAAAAAAGGTGAAGCTAAGGTTACTATTGTGATGGATTTCTGTACAGATGTTATAAAGGTAATAAATAATTTGTTGAATTGAAATAAGATGTTGAATAATTGGGGTTACTCTGTTTGAGTTGAAACGAAATTTTATTATATGGCAATCATTTCGTTTTTGAAAAGAATTTTTCAATTTTTTTTCAGAACTTGAAAAGGGGAAAGTTTTGTTTTGAACTGAGGATGACAGCTGGACACAAATCTTATTTGTTAGCTGCCGAAAGCGAATCCGATCTTAAAGACTGGTTAAGTAAGTTGAGTTCTGTTCTGCAACACAATAAAATTCAAGAGGAAAAGCGTGCTGCTTCTTTGGAAAGAGGTAAGGTTCACAATTGATCAAAAATAAATATGCATCTGTTTTTTTTGTACTAAAAAATTCCTTGGAAAAATCGAAGAAGGAATATCACTAGCATGTGTGAAATAATATGGATTATATTGTGCTGTATATAATTTTGCTGGCTGAAGTCTATTAGTGTCTGTTGAAAATATTTCTCCAACAAAGTATTTAATGATATCGGAGTCTCATAGGGTAGTTAATCACTCATAAGATATAAATTAAGTTGGCGATTGTGATGTTATTGATCGATTTGTAAATGAGGCTTCATTGGCTTAGTATGATGAACTCCCGAATATTGCATTACTAAAGATAAACGGAGTTTTGAAAAAGGTTAATATTTGAAGGGTAATATACTTAAATTGCAGTTGGAAAAAAAACATTTATACAATGGCGCTATCATCTATTCAAAGTTAAATAGTTATTGTTTTTCTCTTTACCAAATTAGATATAAATTGATTAATGATTGATAGATGAATTTTTTCAATGAAAGATTTAAAAGTTCTGAAAAATTGATTGAAACCTAAAGGCCAGGGTTAGTGTTATTGAATTATCATGACCACCAGTTCATGATGATGTTATGTTATTCTCGTTTATTTATGAGAAGTTTTTTTGCTAAGAAATTCAAACAGGCTAGTTTGAATTTAATTTCATTAGTGAGAAGATCAGAATTGATGTCAGAATTGAATATTCAAAGACCATTTATTATATGTATATTTGCATAAGGTAATAAGACAAAATTCTTGGAAAATGAATTGAATTTTTAATGTCATAGATCAGATCTGTGTTATATCTAGTCGAATTGACTTGGGATATGACATATTGAATAACCAAATCAAATACCAAGTAACAATCTTGCTTTATTAGTTGTTTTGGCTATGCAGAGTTGCAGTCTTACAAAACTATTTCAAGAGTATAAATGAACTATAAACTTGCCCCTCTTGAGTATTTAGGTGTTGTATAAGTATTCCTAGAATATGAATTCAAGAATAATGTTTTATAAAACATATTTTATAAACGTGAGTACGTTGTGGAAGTTACATGAGCACAACTACATGTAATGCACACAAAATTTCAAAAAATTGTATTCTATTGGACAATTCAGGATAGAAGAATAATAAAAAAATATTTTTTTGAATTACTCTCATAAGTTATTTTACGTTGTTACGGTCTCTTAATGTTGTGATACATGACTTGGGTTGATTAATAAATGTTGATCGCACCCTCTATTTTAATTTTTGTGAAACCTATCAAAATTTTTCTTTTCTGTTCCAGAACGTAGTACTCCCCCTCCGTCTCCTCAAACCCAACAACCTTTCGGTACTCTCAAAGGCCTTGACCAAAGCATGAATCCCCAGCTCATGCGGTACGGCAGGGAAACGGAAGTCAGCATAGCTGCTTCACGTAGAGATCACCGCAAGAAAATCTTCCAAGTTTACCCGAACCTCGTGATGAACGTAAAGCCTCAAAATTCTAGTCAGGACCAAAAAGAACCATACCGCGAAGTGTTCGGCCAGCGAGTGCTCCTCAGGTGCGAGAGCATTAGATTAAAATTACAAGTTGTAGACGATAGAGATAATCTTTGCCAAGTAGAACCCTACCATACAACATTGTGCCTGTTCGATGCCAAAAACGGTAGAAAACTGACTGAAAATTTCCATTTCGACGTTAATAGCACTAGCATTAGGAACACCGTCAGCAACGGAATGTGTGGCGACTCGCTCAATAATTCTAAAGTGGATCTGCTGCCTGGGGTGTCCTCGGAGTGGATGATGTACCCAAGACAGGCCCTTCTGAGCATCATGAACCCCCATTCGGATATTTTTCTCCTTGTAAGGATAGAGAAGGTGTTGCAGGGGGGCATAGGGCAGAGCTCGGAGCCCTATGTGAAAGCGAATAAAGATCCTCGAATTAGTCAGAAAGTTTATAGGAACATAGCCATGTGCTGTCAAAGACTGGGAAGGTATCGGATGCCGTTCGCTTGGGCTGCCAGGCCTCTTTTCAGGTAAGGCAACATTTGAGGAATGTTCAGTTCCGATGATAAGCATAATCATTTGTCACTTCAATAAACCTAGGCAATAAATGACAGTACAGGAAATACTAAACATAAACACTATTTCCAACAAAAACCCATTACTTCACAATTTATCACAAAACATTTTACTAAAAGAGTCACTACCTTAAAACTGATTTCATATCAGCTATCGCTGTCAACCTTGATGTCCTGTCCATTTTTTTAATTTTGATTTGATGGCTTCAACTGTTGAGGTCATTTCGCCGTTATCTCCTCAATTTCTGACTATATTCGTTTGGAAATATCGTGTCATTTGCAATGTTCAACTAGGCTCTGACATTAATGTACTTGGGACAACTGACAAGTATATGCTCTACCAATAATGGTTTATGACATATCTCACATATAGGTTGATCTTCTTTGAGCAGATATGAAGAGGTCAATTTAGTATGTCCCATTCTTAGAAAAGGTAATTTAACTTGGCGGTGTCAATTTAGATGATTGGAACATTTTCATTTCACAACTGTATTTTTGATTTTTGATAGTTTTGCTGGTTCAGTTTCTTTAGCAGATGTCTGCCTTGTTATGGCAGATATTTTCGAATGTGACAGAAATTGTAATTTGAACTTAATAAAATTAATTCATTCACTCATTTCAATTTCCTCTAAAGCCAACATGATTTTGTGTCCAGAAAAAATGACTTCTTTTCCATTTTGGGTGAGGAAGTGAAGAAAATCTCTCATTTTTTGAGTGAGGTATCTGTTTTGTTTCCAGATGTACTTGTGAACATCTGAACACAAGACACTTTTTTTTTTAATTTGGGATCTGCCAGTATATATTTGTTGGTGAAGCTGGTGAAGCGAATATTCACTTGTGAGTGTTATAAACTTTTTAGTTGGTCATAATGGAGTTTGGTGTAGTCGAGCAAGTCAAATTGGCATTGCGAGTGACTGAAAGCTAAGACAGATTTTTCAGGTACACTCTATGAAAGGAGATATTTCATTTGTTTGCATTGTAGAGTCTAACCTCAAAAGGTTTTGTTCAGGAGTGTTGGCTCGAATATTTGTTTAATCTGTCATTCTGAAACAATATTGTTTAATTGATGTGACGAGGCAGAAACCAAATTTCATTACCATAATATCAGTTTGGTATGTTTCCTCTCGAGCAGTGGAATACCTGATTTGCAGTATGAACTTGATCGTAGGAACCCCCAAAAGGTCCAGTGAAAAAAGCGAATTTCTCCCTTATTATGCAATTTGGATTGTATCAGAACTTGGTAAATCAATAGTAAGATTTCTCTATGCATACCCCATTTGACACTTCTCACAAACTTTACAATATTTAGCACTTTTCGACTTTTCACATCGAGCAAGTTAATTTGATCATATACCTGTGTCCGTTTCAAGTTCCTTCGATATTTTTCGACATTTATCCAGTCTTAAACAAATTAGATTTTTATGTGGATTTAATTTGAGGTTAACTTAACTCAATCCTGGGAAAGCATCAGGTTTTCATGAAATCACTATAGAAATTGTAAAACCAGTTGAAACCAAAATATTTTCAATTATGTCTATCATTGTTCAAAAATGTTCCAAGAGTGAAAAAAAAATTAAATTATATGAAAAACTAACTAAAACAGACATATACCGCTATAGTAGTATAGAATTGAAAAACTGAATAATTCATTATATTTTTTTCTAATTAGCTGTTTAATGAGAACAGTCTACGTTTTTTTGTTTTTGGTGATTGAAAAATTATTTATTTTTCAGATTGTATAGTAATGAATTAGATACCACATCTGACTTTCACGCCATTTACAGACAGGAACCAAATAAAATATCAGATGAAGAAATGGTGAGGTTGCTGTCTGAATATAGAAAACCTGATAAATTCAATAAATTCACTGTGATTCCCGGATCGTTAGAGATAAAAGTGTCTGCCATTAATGATCTTCCACCAAGTAAGCCTAAGTTGGTAATAAGAAGTGTGTAATTGTTTTGTTTTGCAGTTTTTTTAACTTTGGTTTTGTTCTTAGTCAAGTAAAAATTACAACAACAAAAAATTGTAAATAATATTATTGCCTTTTCGTTTGTTTTAGATACATTATCTACTTCATTAGCGCCATTAAAACCGTTTCCAGTTCCACCGACTTCCGAACCTACAGTAGAAATAGCGGAATTAGAGGGGTTACCAGACAAAGACGTCAATCCTTACACTATATTCATCAATCATTTATTTGTTTATCCACTGAGTCTGAATTTTGATACACAAAAGACGTTTTCTAGGGCTAGGAATATTGCATGTGTCATAGAACTTAGGGATTCTGATAATGAAGAGGCTAAGGGGTTACAAGTGAGTACATAATATCAATATAAATCAGTTCTAAACATTTTATTGTCCAGAGAAACATCGGCAGTGTTTATAAGTAGGGACTACAACTAACTACAAAATATTATGAAATAATGGTAAAAGAAAAAACACAACAGAACATTGAAATAGGGACAGAAATGACACTGGTTTCAGAAATTTGTCCAATTCTGTACATGTTAAATTACAGTAATTAGAATGTTTTTCAATTGATATTTAAATTTCGTCCATTCAATCATAAACGAGTAAAAATCTGTTTTTATTAGATTCCAACTGACTTGGAAAAGTCTGAACCATCGCTCACTAATTAAAAATAAGAACAAAAAGAACTTGTTTTTATACTCGTGTCTATACTCACTCCTGAAGAAGGTATTGTATAGCGAAACACGTGTTGTGTTTTTGTAAAACTGTTTGGTAAAAATCTCACAATAAAGTATCTCTTGAATACAAGTATTTCGCTATTGCTTTGTTTTTGTAAAACTGTTTTATGAAAATCTCACAATAAAGTGTTTCTTGAATACATTTTATTCTAGATGACATTGCATTACATACACATACACACATAATATAGGATAACACTACAACATGTGTTTCAATAACGAAATTATTCTTGTCTGAAGATCATAGTAAAACAGCACTAGACTGGTGTTAGACTATTCATGTATGTTAATTTAAAAATTCAATTTCCATTCAATTTATTCAACTCAATTCTGAAGTACAACTCTACATATAACATAATTCATATTATGTAATTGATTCTGAATGAGTAAATGACGCCTATTCGTATAAACAATCAACAAATGATTTTCTACAACTCATAAAAGAATATTTAAAGTAAAAAAAGTAAAAAAAAAGGAACCAAAATCAAAAACGTTTCTAATATAAGTGATATTTGGTATTTCAGTGTATATATGGTCGTCCTGGTCAACCTCTACTAGTCTCTCAAGCCTCATGCGCCGTTCTACATCACAATACCTTTCCGGTATGGTACGAAGAAGTTAAAATAAGGCTCCCTACAAACATACTCTATTCTCATCACCTACTGTTTACGTTTTACCACATTTCCTGTGATACTAAAAAGAAAGAGAATGGAGTAGAAAATTGTGTTGGTTATGCATGGTTACCATTGTTACAGAAAGGCAAACTGAACGTTGATGCTCAAACCATACCTGTAGCTTCGCAATTGTTACCCGGATATTTGTCCGTACATCCTTTTGGATTAGGCAAGGGGGTCAGTATAATTTCTAGAAGTGAATATTTTTTCAAAAGTCTTGACATTTTATATATTCAGAGCAGAATTTTTCCAAATTATTTCTAGCAAGATCTTCATTAACAGGTAAAAACTTGTACTGTACTTATTTAATTATGTTTTAAGAGGTAGAAATCGTACATGCCTTATTTAAAAACTTGAGTATTTGATTAAAAAAAATTATGAAACAATTCAAAGTTGAGCAGAAAAAACAGTTTTACCGAGTTATGTCTAAAAAGAAGTATTTATTTATGTATTAACAGATAAAAATATTTCAAGTAATGACATACCAAACCAAAAATTTCACACTTTGACTGACTTTTTGATTGAACAAAATTATAAAGAAATTGTGCACTGAGTATAAAATGATTTTTTTTCAGATTATAACAATCCTGCAAGTAAAAAACATTTCCATATTACTGACAAACCCTATTAAAACTTTGTGTATGTGACTTAACAAAATTATAAAACTAGATCCGTATATAATTGATTGTTTTTACAGATGAAAATCATACAATATAATTTGCTGTTGCATAAACTAAACGCTGGGGTATTCAAGAAAACATTCTGAAATGGATTTAAAATTATCTAGCCTGCAGAGTACAATTTGTAAAATATGGTAACTCAGTATCTTCCTCAATCACAGTTTTATCGGGTGTACCACAGGGTTCTCATGTAGGGCCATTGCTTTTCAACCTATTTATAAATAACTTGAAAGATGTTATTCTTTATAGTGAATTGATTTTGTTTGCTGATGACCTGAAAATGTTTAAAGTTATTCATGACTCAACTGGTACAGAAGTATTACAGTACAATTTATCTAAGTTTGTTCGCTGGTGTGATATAAATCTACTGCAATTAAATATAGACAAATGACAAAAATTTAATCTTTTTCAAAACAAAAATCCCATTAACCGGCCATATAAAATCAGTCAATCAGAACTGACAACAACAAACACAATCAGAAATTTAGGAATCACCCCCAACCCAAAAATGTCATTTAAACCCCATATTGCAAATATTACTTCTAAAGCACTAAAAATGTTAGGTGTCGTTCTTAGATCTGAAATTAATTATCTCTTACTTCAATAAAAATCATATATTGTTCAATTGTTAGTTCAATAATCGAATACAATTCCACAATTCGGTGCTCTTCATATCATGTGGATATTGATATGCTTGAAAGTGTTCAAAATAAGTTTTTAAGGTACTCTGCATATAAACTGGGATATCATATTGGTGAATATGACTATAAAATTATATTGGACATTCTTA
>WOGO01005792.1:0-12177 GCA_015342085.1 Leptinotarsa defecta
TAGGACGAAACTGCATTAGCGTTAGTTACAAATAAAAATGGTAAAAAACATGGAAATTTTCATTTATTTTTTCATTATAAATTAAGTTAACTTTTCATCACTGTTTCTTCATGTTCTTAAATTTCCGGTGGGTGAATTTACATTTACTATCAGTGTATTTAGTATCGCTTGTCACTATATATGTTGATATTGATGGAATTTTGTTTCGAAACGGATACGTAAGCATTGTATACGAATATACCTGGTGACGAAAATTCAATTGTATACTATTGTTACCATGATAAATATAGAAGATTCGATGTTGGTTAAATGGGACAAAAATGTACTTTATAGAATGCAATGAAATTATGTTGAAATATCCAGTTTATTGTGAACCGTTCAAGAAATAATGCAAAAAAAAGAATCGTTGATTTAGATTTTTCTGGTCTGGTATCTTTATTATACAAAATATGAACAAAAATGTGTGAATATTATTGTTTGAACTTCATGAATGCTACAATATGCACTTATTTCGTTGTTCTTATTACGTTTCGTTTTCTTAGAACCTCCCTCATCAATTTTTCCGGAAACTCTGCACATGCAACCTTTTTTTGAGTTTTTTTTCAAATATCACTATTCAATAAATAATAAATTGTCGTTATTTTTCTATGCACAATTGATTTTTGCAAAATTTGTTACAGTCTTCAAGTTCGGTTTTTCATATCAAATCGAGTACTTACCTAGATATTGAATTATAGATTCAATCAATTCAGTTATCATGCTTTTTTTTTAATGAAATGTTGAGATATAGTTTTAAGTGATGAATAGGTGAATGCAGGATTGAGAAGGGCATCATAATTAGTTTAAAAAAATACAGGTCTATATTTGAAAAAAAATTGAGGCTGGCCTTAAGTAAACGAAACGTCGCATGAAAAATTAAATGAGTCATATTGCAGCCTTCATGAAGTTGAAATAAAAACCTTCACACTATTTTTCTATATTTGAATAATAAAGATAACGATTTCAGTTTTTTCAATTATTTCGAAAACGGATCACGATAATCTGAAATTCTCAACATAGTTCTATTGAGTTCTAGAAAGTATATTTTTTGTCTAACTCAACCAACATTGTATTTTCTACCGTTACCGAGACAGAAAAAGTGTGCAATTGAAAAAATCAGTTATGCAAAATTCCATGTATGCCTCCTATCCACCTTTTTCATATGAAAAAGGAAAATTGGAACATTTTTGGAAAATAGCACCATTATGAAAGAAGTAGAACATGATTCAAAAATATTTTTCAATATTTCAAAACACATTGAAAGATACTGAATTTAGTGGCGTCTCTTGATAGAATTGAAAACTCTGTCGTAAAATGAATCTTCTGATTTTCACATACCAGAACAAAAGCATTGTCTGCATTTTCATTAAAACCACTGTTAGTAGTCTCATGTTAGACAGTAACTAACTTTTCTTTTCTTTTATTAATTTCCCATTGTTTTTGCCCAATTTTTCAAGAAAGCTTTCAAATTCTCTTTTGATTTTTGACTGCAGCTTTCAAGGTGGTCTGACACATCTCTCAGATATTTTACTGCAAACCAGTCAACCAGTCTTTCATATCCTGAATTACTAATAATTTCATTATCAGCTTTCTGTAGTGTTTCACTTTTTGAGTGCTTCCCCTCGTTTTTCCTTTCAGCTTATAGTAAGGTATGATTTATGGTTGTTGATTTTTTTTTTGAGAACGTTCCGGGGGCACTTACTGACGCCTCTGAAAGACAAGTTTCAAGCCCATTAGCAAATGCACCTTGTACGAAAAGTCACACA
The DNA here is from genome assembly GCA_015342085.1 of Leptinotarsa defecta. Taxonomy (NCBI): domain Eukaryota; kingdom Metazoa; phylum Arthropoda; class Insecta; order Coleoptera; family Chrysomelidae; genus Leptinotarsa; species Leptinotarsa defecta. The sequence goes on from WOGO01005792.1 coordinate 1,806, forward strand.
AGTGCTTCCAAGTTGACGGTAGAAAATAAATATCACGAAACAGAAACACGAATCCTTCCTTTAACGATGTGTTAGAAACCTATTCGAGAAGGTTCTCGTGCATTGTGGTTGTTACAGCCTGTAGCTGAGCTTTTGAAGCAGTTTCTTTTCAGACGGTCTTTTCGTGAAGTTTTTTCACATGTTTGTGTTTCCAACTATATTTTTCCAGAAATCCTTGTTTTTTATAGACTCATTTTCCCATCTGGTTCCGAATCATTGATTTTGCTACCTTCACAACAGGTCCAAAAACCATATATATAGAGTTGATTCGTATCTAAAATATTCAACAGTATTTTTGTTTCAGAAGTCATTCTATTCCATTTTTCGTTCCCGATTGTCTAGCACAGAGTCCCACAAAAAAATGTGGGAAACTTTCAAAAGAAGAAAGCAAATACGTTCAAAATAAACTCCTCACAAAGATGTGTAGATATAGCAGAAGTTACTTTTAGATACAAACTGGAAGAAAAAGACATCTCGAAACAAATTTTTTTCATATAACCATTGCATATACTTTTACATAAATATTGAATTATATGTAAAACACTTTGTCCTATTCAGTTTGTACTTCAACTATTCCTTATGGAATTGAAAGAGTTACGATATAACATTTCACTTTCATGGAACCCTGTCATTCTCAAGGGAGAACTTGGAAGTTTCAGAATGAGACACTTGTCTTTAAATTGAAAGGTTACCCTTTCAATTTAAAGACAATGAGTTAACTTATCAGCATCAATATGAATAATATTACATAATGAAGTACTCAGCATTTAACCATTATGTTAGTTCACTGCTACGTTTATAAATTTGGAAAACCATAGTAACTGCTTGTTGGGAAGAAATTGGCCATGGAAAAACGATCAGTTCTCAGAAAATTTGAACTATTTGCCCTGATAAATCCACTTTCCATCAAGAAAACTTTTCGGAATCGTTTTCAAAAGGTATAATAGGTTTTTCGTTGACTTTCCTGATAATTTTCAATTCACACAATTTGAAAAAAATAAAAAATAAAATAGAAAACTTTATACGTACGTATAGAGTATTAGTTTAATACAATAATTGTATTAGTTTCAGAATGTCCTTATAGGACGAAACTGCAGTAACGTTAGTTACAATTAAAAGTGGTAAAAAACATAGAAATTTTCATTTATCTTTTCATTATGATCTCCTACCACGTAGTAACGGCTACATCAATCAATTTATTATTTGAATATCTATCGGCTTACTAGATCGCTTCGCGTACCGCACTGTAGCTTCCACTTAACTGTCTCGATATCCTCGTGGCTAGCCTTTAAATATCGTAATCGAATGTTGTAGAAATTTCGCCAAAGTTCCGCTGAAATCGGCAGCATTATTCTCGCTGCTTCTAGGGTGGCGGGAAATCATCGTACACTCGCGCGCTCTTAACCACAAGTCACGCCTGGCTACCAGCGGCGGCCGGCGTTATTTTCTTTCGGGCATGATTTACAACAATATCAATTTAATACAATATTTTCATATTTTTTAGGTGATCTCAGCTTTCATGTACTAGGGCTAGTTTCGCGGCAAGGAATTACGTTTCATATAACATCTCAAATTAATTTAACAGTCAAGTCTCCGATTAGCTCAGTTTGTAAGATTTTCAACGACAATTTTACTTTTTGTGACATAAACAATGCTGATCTGTGAACTCTATTCTGACTGCTTATGAGCAGAATCATAATTATTTGTATTTTGAATTTATACTTGAACTTATTTAATTTCTTGTAAACTTCCCTTTTTTGTTATTGGTTGTATTCAGGTATTAAATGAAGTTATTGCCATTATTAATTTTTTCTCAAAGAGTAAGCTAGTGGGGCCCTATTCCCAAAGCTCCGACAGGCGAGAGGGCGAGCCAGCATTATCAATCAATGACCACTCACCAAACCGTGGAGTAAGTGATCATTGGGTTCGAGAACCATGTGCCCTAAGCAGATGCAATGGGTCAAGAATGACAGACTTTTGCATTTGTCCGGCTAAGATTTTTGCCTTAGTTCGGGAAATCAGCAAGATCTCAAAGGGCTGAGAGGGCATGTTGGACATGCTGACAGCAATTGCATTGAGGTCTCAGGTGCCTCGCGGCAAGCCCTGCACCTTATGTCAGAAACCTCTATACCCATCACAGACTTCGGTAGACTAAGGCGTTGACGACACCATCTTGGCAGGCAATGATGAACCCCTCAGTTTCTGACTTCAGCCCCCTCGATCTGAGGAAAGCAAAAGTCAGGCGCTTTGAAAAGCAGTGATCTTGAATGTTGTTGCAGAAGATCCTCTGCATTGTCTTATCCTTGGGTTGCCTTGTGTCTCCTTATGTTGTGTTATTATTATCATTTACCATTATTATTATTATATAAACTAATTTTGAACACACAAGTGACTTGATGATGATTTAACTGAATTTTGATTATTAAATCCTTATTAAATTTATTAGGAATATAAAAGTGTTTTGAGTTAATATAATTATGTAATCTTTTAATTTCACTGCAGGCAGCATTATGTGTATTAATTAATGAATAATTCTTTTTTTCTATTTACTATTCAAAAAAGAATGTTAAGAGTAATTTGTTATTGCCTGATATTGCACCAATAATTTTTCAGTGATAAGTCAGAGATTAAAATTTGTTTACCAGTGAGTAAAAAGTAAGAGTGTTATTCCGAGTATGTCACTGTCAGTGGGTCAGTGTGTCAACGAGAGTGAATCCGACTTAACTTGTGTTACATTGATGCCAAGGTCGTTCAGCCATCAACGCCGCGTAAATGTTTCCATTTTATCAGACAGTTGACCTATTTTTAATAAAAATCGAAATGTTTGGTAAACAACGAACATACCTTTGAATCTTTATTTTTAATATCGACCGCAGGATAATATGTTGTTGAAATATCTCTCAATTTCGTTTGAAATCGTGTGTTCAAGATGAATAAACGAGTAGGCCGGCACTAGACACGAAACCATAAAATTCTTGTGAATAATTAAACGTTCTTTGTTATGTTTCATGCATTATAAAAGCATTCATTATGGTTCCTGTGCATGCAAAACATCGAACCGCTTCTTCATTACAGGTATACTTTGAAAATATGTAAAGGTTATCAGTAGTGGAGTATTTCAAGTACAAATTTGGGCTTAACCATAAAACTGGTTTCTCACACTTCTCACTAATTAGTTTGACGCTCTTAACTGTATTGCTTCGTATAAGTGAAATATTTAGGTGAAAAACCTGGAATGTTTACTTGGAAAAGGTTTTACACAGAACTCAACTATTCCTTAAGACATGACAAAGGATCTGTGGAAAAACTTGAGGCTCTCAGCATCACACAAGCATCGACAACGGAAATCCTTCTAGACCTCACTTCCTCTCTTCGGAGTAGTTGAGAGAATAACATTTAGAATTGTGAATATTCATAATTGCAAAAATAAAAAAATGTTCTTTTAATGCCTCCAACAGTCAACTACAACGTATCTTAAACAATCCTATTCTCGACTAGAGAGGATTGAATCCTCCGGCTTGGGGAAATATCCATCACTATCACTTTCTGGTACATGTGTATACAGTCATATACTCATAGGCATATACTCAACATCGAATTCTAGGTGGAAATCTACATCATTGATTCATGGTGGAGAGATTATGTAGAACCACCCTCACACACAAATCAATAAAAATATTATCGGAAAGCCAAGAACCTCACCGAGCAAAATCCAAGTTGGTATTGAATCGCCAAAAAACTTTCCTCAGTACTTAATACATTGTCTACAGGCTACATTTTCGGTCACACTGACCTTGAAGGTTGCTGACTCTCTAACAAGGGTCGGAGGACGATGCAAGCGGTTACCGGACCAGGATTATCCCATACCAATGCATTTATGCGTGTTTCTTCTATGAATGTCTCCAAACAATTGCTAGTCTACAGCCTTGATTACCAACGTTGCGTAACAGAGCAACTTAGAGGTAACTGTCGTCACAGTTACTTTTCCAAATCATCTACTAATCTGCAGGTCACCGAAGGAAAGCACCCGTCAGACAATACTTTAAAAAAATATAGGATTGTATAAGTTATCAATTCAGGATGGGTCAAAACTCGAAAACATTTCTTTCTTGATTTTTTTGTCTAATCTTGATGAACACATTTCAAGAATTGCCAACTATGAGAATATGGTATATACCAAAATGCCTGTTTGTTATAACGAAAATATTGTGAAAAATATTATTTTCAACATTGAACATTTCCAGCAGAAATTTGAATCAAATCTTCTTCATTTGTTTATCACCAACACTGATTTTGGCTTCGATAACTTTCGACAAATGCCTTATAAGGACTATTTGTTTGCAAAAGTGCACCGGATTAAGATAGTAATATCGGCTCAAAAGCAGCAGTTTCTCACTTTTCCAACTTTTGAACCAACCTAGGAGGCTACTGGTATAGCGAGAAAGCGACTTGTCTCCTCCCCAAGAGCAGAATATTACTATATGCCTTGCATTAAAGTATTGGATAGCAGAAGTAAAATCTGCACCACAAGAGAGCACAATCTCTCCCTTAGCATGTCCGCAAACCATTAGGCTCAAAAGACGATTTATCCAAACCAGAGGCGAAAAGCCCTGCATGGATGATTCTGATGTTTTGTCAGGAATATCTGGCATATAGATGCCCTCATATGAAATGGTTTCTGCGACTTGAGAAAATGAGTATCTAGTTTAATATGTTTACCCTTAATTTTTGAAGGTGAAAACGCTGAAAAATCAGTTAGTTAGGGGAAAGGAAATATAGTTTGTACATTGTACAAACTGAATGCGAAAGTTATGGGAAGGAAACGGAACTTACAGTGGGAATCAACACGAGCCTTTCAACTTTCCTTGAGCAGCGTTGAATCAATTACATACTCAATTCCTAGAAAGTTATTTATAATTTTCTGATTATGAAGTTTTTCAATTACCATTTCAATATCGTGTTATGATTCATCTGCAGGTGAAATGTATGGTCTGTTCTCAAGGTACAGATCGGAGCTTGATGAAATACATCGCAAAACTGTAACATTTTCTTCATTATGATTTATTATTCAGGTGGCAACAGGTAGTTGTGCCAGATAACAACGATGTGGAACATTATACAATTTGTTCAAGCTTTGGCAATTCAAATTTAATTGATTATATATAAAATTTAAATACTCAGAAATACGCATGAGCGCATTGATTATTTCTTAATATCAACAGCGAAGGATAGTGGACAATTTTAATAACAACCTTCTCTTGGTGAATAGAAAAAATGCAGCCATTTTTCGAAATTGAAAATGATTTACGCTTCCAATAATAACAATATTTATGAAATATTTTAAAGGAAAATTATAAAGGTTGTACAGTGTGTCAATTCTAGGAATTTATAAAGAGAACGAAACATCGACGTACTAATTGAAACCAAACAACATATACAGTTTATAACAGGAATATAAAACGAACAAACAACATCAGTAAAGAAAATTGTACAGCAATTAAAAAATGTGGAAGGTATCCCCCAAAATAAAGAAAATTAATAAAAAATAATGAGGTTTCATTTATACAATATATATTTTTAAAAAATTGATGAAAGGTCATAAAATATCAATTTTTCTCCAAAATTTGTTTTTATAGCCTGTTGTGATTGTGAATAAGATCAGACTTTATAAGTTACATGGGGATATTTGGATAAATTTGTCAGAGAACGAATGAAAGAACATCTTTTGAGACAATGCAAGTTTAAAGAACCGAGTAAGTTATCAGGTCTGTATAAAATAACCATAGAATCAAGATATAGATAGAAATCGATCTAACGTTTTTATTCGGAAATACCTGCAAAAGAAGAATGAAGTCCTAAAATCTTTATAACATTTCGATCAATTATTTTACGATAATTTCTATATGTTTTTTTAAAAAAGAATTCAATCATCCAAAATCTTAGTATTTTGTATTTTTTTATCAGAATACCTCGGGTTTTTGTTTCCAAACAACCGTACAAAATGGCTTACTAGTTATTTTTTGAACACTCCCATAACATGAGTATCAAATGAAACGGTTTGCTGAGAAGAATACGAAAAATGAAATGACGTCACTTCGAATACAATATGGTGAACTGTTATTTTTTGAGCTCTTCCATTCTATATGGGATTAAAGGGTATGTTGCAAACAATACAAAAAATAAAATGATGCCACTATGAATCCAATATGGCGAACCGCCATATTGGACTATGCTTTGCATAGTCCACCACGTGTTTTGCAATTTTTACAATGGATGAAAATATCGAACAAAAAATTTGTTCTGAAGTTGCTTTAGTCTCACGGTGAATCTACTTTATCAAGAACACCTGCTTATAAGTGATATAGGTAGTGCATTTGAAAACGTCGAAATATAATAATAACAAAATATTTATTGCCATGAGAGGACAAATATATATCATCACTTAGAGTACTTTAATTTGTGGCTGTTACAAAAAATAAAAAAAGGGAAAAGGGAATTTTCAATCAGATATTCCATGAAAGTTCGTTTGAAGATACTCATGGTATTGATTTTTTTGAAATGTGGAGGAGTGCATTATATATTTTATACAATTACTAGCTTTTACCCGCAGCTTCGCTCGCGGGTGACAGAACAAAATAACAATAAATATAGAAACATTCCAAACAGCTGAAACTATAGTTAATTGGATTGAATTGGATTGTATATTGTCGTGACTGTGAATAATACAGTGTGACGGCATTACGTGACTAAGGGTTGGAACTTCATTACTGGAATACTAGATGACGTTAAAGTAGCTAGATTTTTAGATTATTTTAACAAACAATTTATATATCTTAGGTACATAAAAAATATTTTTTTAATAAAAAGTATCCTATGCTACTTCTAACACCTCCAAGAATATGTGTACAAAATTTCATGATGAACAGTTGAGTAGTTTTCGCGTGAAACCATAACAAACAAACTTACATTCGCATTTATAATATTAGTAGGGATAGTACGGACCTTCCTCGAATAGACTTGTTCTATGTAGTGGAATGCGCAGGTAGATATTTACTTCCTCTTGTTACCATATTGCAAATGTATTGATTATTTGCAGGAAAGTGCAGGTATTTTTTAGCGAATATTGCAATATTATATATGTAGCACAATGAACAGTCATAATTCCTAAGTTAAAAAAAATTATTGTCTGCAAGAGGTATCGTTTTTCAGGTTAAGCATAGTTCTTATGGTTTTTTTCTGACAGATGAATATATCCTTAGATGTTAGTGTATGATACTAAAATATTACGCTATAATCAATTGCCGAATGGACATAAGCGAAATAAAACATTTTGATATTTTTAATACTTATGTGATCCCTGAGGTATCTTATGACGTTAGTTTACCCATTACCGCTTTTACCTGATCAGTCCAAAGCAATTCTTTATCTATCATAATCCCTAAAAGTTTGGAGAAAAATGTACATCCATTTCTGAATTGTCTATATTGATATGAAGTGGGGCTTTCCTACCGTCTCTGAAATTTATATAATTAGTTTTATTATTATTGATTTCACACCACTCATTACATAAGATGTTTCATTTAAAGTATAAATATCCCCCTCTGATACAACAACTGAGATGTCGTCAGCGAACAGAAAAACTGAGCTGATGTCTATTTGGGGACTTATGTCATTGATAAATATCAAGAAAAGGATTGTACCGAGTACAGAGCTCTGAGGCACTTTCCTCTAACACCATAGCGCTCTAGTTTTAGCATTTGTAGCTCATGATTAATAATGTCAAAAGCTTTCTTTAGGTCAAAATATATAGAGTGGTATTGTTCTGGTCGGTCATCAACATCCTCAACTGAATTTAACATCGCTGAAGTAAAGGAAATGGTGACTGAAAATCGTCGTTTGAGTCTGAGAGAGATAGCAGCTGAAATTTCTACGTCTCACGAATCAGTTTATTTCATTTCAAATGATTTTATAACACATTGCTGTTCGAATTGTGCCAGAAGATCTGAAAATTCTGCAAAAACTCAATTGCTTCAAGGTTGCTGAAGACATATTACAACGAGTAAATTTCGATTCCACATTCATAAAACGTATTTTAACTGATGATAAGATATTGGCTTACGAATTTCATATGCAAATTCGTCGAAAAAACCAGATATGTGCACCACGATAACGCACCATCTCACAGGGCAAACAGTGTGAACGAATGTCTGACCAAAAACGCAACAAATCATATTAAATAACCATCGTATTCACCTGATATGGCACTGGTCGATGTTTCTCTTTTTCCAAAACTCAAATTACCACTTCGAAGCATCCATTTTCAGTCGATAAATTACATAAAAGAGAATTTGCAGTACATACTAGTATACTGTCTTTTGACGTGCATTTTGCTAAGCAAGTTAACATCATCAGGAGATGAGTAAAACTAAATCTTACAGTTATGTTGAGTCTTCGTCTTTCTGAAAAATCGAGGATTTACGAAGGTGCTGTCTAAATTATTATTACTGCTATAATTTAAAAAATGAAATTTATGTGGACTTTTAAAAATTAACAATAAGTGTGATAAAAGGCATAAAATAACATGTTACTTTGGCACTAAAGAATGCTTAGGGCAACAATGTTTCGTCTATTTTCAGCCAAAACCGTGTTTTGCGCCAAAACTATTTTAAAAACTTCCTATCTTTCTTTTTGAAAGTTGATATATCGTTTATTTCGGAAAATTTTGAAGTTTTTCGGTCAGAATCAGAAAATTGCGTCAAAAGAATACCAACAAATTGCCCTTCTTCTGACGAAATAGTCACCTGAACATTTATTTCACTTTCAGACCAATTAGTAGAATATGAAGGTGTGGCACTCAAGTTTCCATAACTCGGCACAGAGAATGCGAATCATCAGACTCGAACAAGTTGCAAAAGTAGGGCATGGCGTCATTATAAATAAAATCGAGAGTAAATCGCGTGGTTTACCCGATTTGGTGCGACTCCATTTTTTATCCCTTCCTCTTGTAGCCTACTAAACTAGTGACCCTGACCACTTTTGCTTTCTACGGGTGGTCGAGGATTTGGATTTGGCTGCATCATCCACGGTATTGTTCTGCACATCGTGTTTGCGGTTTGTCAATACAAAAAAATGTGCAATACGTTGAGAAATAATCGCTTCTGATATGCGACGTGAAATTGATCACAGCAAGAGTTGAACAACAGGAAATAAATATACTTGTCAACAATATCTTACGCTATAAAACACATACTTTTATATATTATAATTTTTTTCTGCAAGTGACAAACGTAAGACAAAACAGTCAACTTTTTCTCTTGTTCGTATGATAGCTTGCACTCGGTACATTGAAGGGGGGTAGCTTTACAAACATGAGTCCAGTTTTGGCAGTTTCTTAGATTTCAAGATCAATTGATGACGTATACCAGTTCACGTTTACCAGTTCACTGCTGCCTATTGTGAAGTTTTTACAATTCGAAGTCTTTTATACGACACATATAGTTGTCACAATTAATAAACTGCGGAAATTTCACGTTTTATAACGAATCATAATTATAAATTTATTATAAATTATAAATTTATCAAAAGAAAATGAATATTTCAAAGTAGGTAATATTTCGAAATAGTCATCTTTCCCAACTACTTACACCGTAGGCAGCAGGACCATGCTGGAATCATTCGAGTAGATCACCTGTAGACCGGTTTCGAGATATTACCTGATCCGACCCAAACAGCAAATTGTCTTGGACTCGATTAATTTCAACGGGGACCGTTAACTAGTAACAGCTTCATTTTGTGAACAAAGCCCCAAGCGGGAAAGAAACACCCATGTGCTAAAACTCTAACAGAGATCAAAACTTATCTGAAGCCTGTATCGAGGAGGGATATATACAAACGTATGAGAAAATAAATATTTCGAAATAAAATTTTAAAATATTCATTACTTTGCAGACTAAATAGGAGTTGAACAACTTTCTTTTTGAAGAAACTTAAACAAATTCAAAAATAGAATTCTCTGTTCAAGTACTTCATGTGCCAGAAAGAGTATTTCATTTGCAAATTACCCTTTCGATTTCATTACTTCGTCACATTTTAAATTGAAAAGGCATATTTTTATGTGATTTTAATTTTTGGGAAAGAAAGTGTTTGGCCTTCTACTTCTCCATCTTGATACAAAAAATTTGAAAATCTTTCAAAGGAAGGAAGGAAGCAATCAATTTCAAAATTAACTCTATACAAAGATGTGTAGATCATGCAAAAAAGAAGTTGTTACGTTATCCGTAAAATTTTAGAAAACTCCCAAAAGGTAGGCAACCAGGAATACATTTCAATTATC
>WOGO01005793.1:0-12177 GCA_015342085.1 Leptinotarsa defecta
GTTTATCAACAGTATTACGCGGACCAACGGGTTAAAGGGCAACGACTAATTATCGCCCATATAGGTAGCGAGAGTGGCTTTTTAGACGATAGTGCATTAATTTTGTATCCAAAAAAACGGGGGATTATCACGAAGACATGGACGCCCAACGCTTTGAAGGATGGTTTGAATCCCTTCTTTTACAAGTCGAGTAATAGTAATGGATAACGCTTCTTATCACAGCCGATTAGTAGAACAGCAGCCAACTATGACCACCAGAAAAGCAGACATAAAGAATTGGTTAGGACAAAAAGGAATTCCATTTTCTGAGGATATGGTTAAGGCCGAGCTTATGAGTGTCATTAAACAACATCGTGACAGATATCGCCAGCATGTGGTGGATACAATAGCTCGTGCTGAAGGCATCACCAATTTGAGACTTCCTCCTTACTATTTCGAGTTAAACCCGATAGAATTAATCTGGGCTCAAATTAAGGGTTACGTTGGTAAGAGGATTATCCGTTGATCAATTCAAGTGCGACGTTGCTAATGAATCACCTCCAATTAAAAATTGTTATAGTATAGACAATTTTATGGAAATTCAGCTACTGCACTCAATTTGCTATCGAATCAAGTCATTTTTCTCAATCACTAGAAAAGAAACCACGTCCATCAACAAGTGAATAAAACCAAAGAGCTGAACCAAGTTCGTAGTATCAGGACAACCAGAACATTTCGTCCGCTGCATCATCACTCTTAATATATTCTACTGCAGTCGTAGACGAAACGTTAGGCATGAAGACCTGTAGACTTCGGTCAACAAACCCAAAATGTATATTTGACACAGTTATCTCCCGACGTGTAAGTTTACACTCTTTGACGTGACTACTGCCCCGCAAAACCTATTATTTTGATGAAGTTTCGTTTTTACCTTGAGACTTTTTTAGATCAATTTGTGTGAATACCTTATATTTTATATTTCACTCCGATATCTGGAATTTGTATCGACCAGTATATGTAACATAAGACATAACACTTCCCGATCTGAGGTTGAAATTTATAATTGAGATATATTTGTGTAGAATGTAGGACTTTATATCTCATAATGAACATTGAACTGACAAACGTCAGCAATACGTCATCATTTGCTAAATTTGTTCGACTTCGACCAACGTTTGTATAGCTATTTCTCTCCGACGTACCTAGTGTAGGCTTCAATTCAATCAAGGGCTTTCTCTGATTTATTGCAAAAGTTGATTGTTTTGTCTTCGTTTGTCACTTGTAGAAGAAAGATATACCGTATAGTGTGTTTTTATCGCGTATTTTATTGACTACATGTGTAATAATTTGTTGCCTCAAGTGTATGATACACCCTCATTTCAGCTACTCACAGATCCTCCTCTTCTATTCTGTGATGAACCTACCACAGGCCTGGATTCCTTCTCAGCCCAGAAATTAGTCAGTATGATGAACATGATGGCATCAGAGGGCAAAACTATTATTTGTACTATACATCAACCATCATCAGATATTTTCGCTATGTTCAGTCAACTTATATTGGTGGCAGAGGGAAGGGTGGCTTACATGGGTTCAACCCACAATGCCTTGGACTTCTTTGAAAGGTAGAGTATTTAACCTTGTTCATGTACCCAGATTATGTCACTTATCAATATTTTCACTCTTGATATGTTTTGACCTAAAAGTATTTGGATTTATTTATATCTCCTTTTCAGAATGGGCTATACTTGTCCTAGTTCCTTCAGCCCTGCCGACTTTTTCATTAAAACAATCTCAGTTACCCCAGGTTACGAAGCAAACAGTAGACAGGTGATAAAGAATGTTTGTGATCGTTACATAGTTAGCGATTATGCCAAAGAAGTTGAAATTGTAGTACAATACGAATTTCACATGGGAAGGGCACCAGTGGTAAGTATTCCTCATAAAGGCCATTAATTATTAATCATAGTGCAGACCTAAATCAGTTCAACCAAGCTAATATTTTTATAAGAAATAATGTAATACGTATTTGCTAATCATACGTAATTTCTTTTTCGTTTCCAACTCCAACGATTATAAATTGCCTTCTTACGAGAAACAAAAGTATTTAGTCTGGTACCAGGGGTGCGAATTCGAAGGTCTTAAATTTTGAAGTACGATCCCACTTCGTTTTTTTTTGGTACTTGTACGTAGAATGATATTCTCATGTTACATTTACGGGAATGAATATTACTCGACAGTAGACTAAATCGATTTTTTTCAATATTTTCTGTAATTTTTTCCTTTTTCGCTTGTGTTCAGTACGTTTCAAAATGAAACATCCTGACTTTCAATACATTTATTGATTTCTATAAACGATTGGAAATTTTCATGGAAAAAAGTCTGAATTTTGAAAAGTTATTGTTGCTGGTGACTCATAAATATTTTTGAAAGAGAAAGTCGAGTATGTCAACCTTAGTTGAAGAAACGTGTATCGAGAAGGGTTGTCCTCTCTATATATTATTTATATTGCCGTAGATTCGTTTTGAACATAAACTTCATCTTTGTTTCAGCCTAGGAAGTTTGATTTAAAAAAAGATTTGTGAGTATTACCGTCCGCATAGTAACTGAGAAATTAACACAAATCTCCATGTTTCAGTAAGGAAATTTATTGGCACTCTAAACTATTCTGGCTGACATACAGATGGATGCTTGAAATTCTGCGTGATCCTTCCATAGAAATTTTGAAATTATTCCAGAGAATGGTAAGTAAGTGACTGCATCTGAACCGTCCTTTTTTTTTACACGCTTTATATTAGCTTCACCTGTATGTATGTATGTTTGTAACTCTCAAACTCGGGATCTGCGTTTGACAAAATTACCGACATTATTGCTTGCTCAATTCGAGGGCAGATGGCGCTCTACGAAACTATCAATGGTCATTTCTCTACACATTATACGGCTGATTCATCCCAAAGTTTAGATAAAATGGATATAATTTGAAAATACTGTAAATCACGCTTTTACAGCATACAAAACTGAAAAATGAAAAATAAATATAGTTTAAAATACTAAAAAACACGCTTTTAAAGAACATCAAACTTAAAAGTTAAAAATATTTTTTTAAATGAGCCTAAAACAATGATGAACGAAAAATACTAATATACTAAAATGCATGGGCGCTTTGTGCCATATTTTTTGTATACCAGGCGCCCGTCGCGTTTTTGACAATAATACTAGTATTTTTGATTCGTTATTGCTTCAAGCTTATTTAAATTTTTTTTAACTTTTTGGTTCGATGTTCTTCAAATGTGTGTTTTTTAGTTTTTTAAACAGAAATCAGTTAGCTTATAGTAACTTGGGGTGGGAAGAAGATATGCATTTTCAGTTAACAATGTTATAGTTATTTGGAGGTATAATTTTCATTCGATAAGTTCGCATAATTGGAAAACAGGAACAAGATTCTACTGTATCAGGAAAAGACACCTTCCTGATATGAATGACAACAAAAGACTCCACATATGAGACATCAGTTCATTTTCTCTTCATACATAAATTTAATTTAGGCAGATGATGGCTGAGATTTTTGTTTGTGTCCAATCTACCTTTCTTTTATCTAAATTTCATTTGAGTAAAATTTGATATCTTTTCCGATTAATAATTTGAGAAAATGATTTTTTTAGTAGTAGTTTCATTGTTCTAATTGGACATTTCCTTTACATCGCTTTAGGCTTTGCCAAACAAACTTTAAATACCTGGATGGCAAGAAGACTTATGGAGTTCTGGCAGAGTCTTCCAGGATTGGCTCACTCCGAGGCGTTTATTCACCCTTCGAAGCTTGATACCAAACAGTTGTTGAACTTCGAAAGGGATGAACTACAATGTATAACAGGCCTTTTTGCAGGTCACTGTCATTTGAATCATCATATGCAGATATTGGGATTGTCGACAGTGTGTTTCGCATTTGTTAGGGAAGTGATGAAAAAGCAAAGCACATACTTTGTGCCTGCTCCGCTAGGTACCGAATCAGGTTTTTAGAGTTCAGCAGAACCGTACTCTCACCACCTGACCTGACAGACCAGTCACCATACAAACTCGTTCGGCTTCGTTAAGAAGCTGGATTTATTTGGTCGAGTGTGAATAGGTGTGAGCCACAATAATTCCTCGCGGGTTGCGGTGACAGGTCTATTAGACTCACTCACTTTGGACCTAACCTAACCTCACATCTTCGTATAGTTATCCAAATGACATATTACAGTGTTAGTAAAATTATCATTTATCAAAGTTTGAGGATAATCGGTGATCCAAACTTCATTGTAGACCACCGTTTCAAAAGATATTTACAGGAAAATATTTACATTTAACCTGAGGTTTCAGAAGGACAGTAACTGGTTAGAAAGCGTGAGCTGTTCGTTTCACTCATTCAAATCATGCGTTTGATTAGGTTTGGACATAGGGTTTGGTAACCAAGATGTGGTTGGCAGGCATGCCATTACATGTGATTCGGAATCTAGAATCCTACCTGTGCAACCGAACATTTGTGATCAGTGTGAACCAAGCCACTTTCATAACCAACCCAATTAAAGCAGGTGTACCAAAGGGTTCCTGCTTGTCACCCCATCTATACTCGCTTTATATGCACGAATTTATTATATTTTCGAAAACTAATGTATATATGCGGATGATACCGCAATTAAAGTGCATTCATTTCCTAGCCAGCTTACGAAGCAGTAGCTTCAGATCCACTTCGATAGGTTGGTCTGGGTAGGTTTCGAAAGAGTTCACGCAAGTACCTGCTCTTTGCACGGTATTCCAAGCTCAAGGATGAAAACAAGCTGCTGCTCATTTATAAACAAGTGGTTTGACCAACTATATTGTACGCTTGTCTCGTATTCTGCAGCCTCATGACGACTTTGTTGAGATTCGTGAGGATGCATAAGGTGGTCAGTATTTGGATCCTTTGGAACTGACCGAAGTAGAGCCATTCACTGATTTTTTTCATTGATTTTATGGCGTGTAAATTCTCCTATGATTTTTACTGCCGAAATGCCAGGTGACGAGAGATATCAAGGCGTTCAGAAGCCACCATAACCAGCCCCGCAAACACGGGGAGTTGATTTATGAATCGTTGGATGTTTTTCGCGAAATAGATCGCGTTCAGTTCGTGTAGGAAGTTCACGGTGAAATGTGACGGAAAGTTGAAACTGATGTACTGCTGATGAGAGCTACCCGCGGCAGTATCTCTCCCCTCCCCTTATCTTCTCCACTATGACCCTAGGGGTGATATTTACCCAAGTCGTCTTAGAGCTCTATATTTCAACCTTTCCTCTTGTCTGCCTACCTACTCACCTTTTTCCTTATCTTCCTTATGCTATCCCTTACTCCCTGCAAGAGGGTGAGGAGAAATTGTACAAACTGTATATAACCTAAGTTGTAAATAAGTAGTATTGTAATGATAAACAGGGGAATGAAGCATTTATTATTATTATATTATTTATTTTCATTTTGATCTATACTTATTCAATCGATTTTTTTGCCTAATGTCAAACTTGCTAGAAATTGCACGTTGAAAGGTGATATCTCGTTAATCCTTGGCTCTTATGAGTTTGAATTTTTGAGAATTGTCATTCGTAATGAAGCCACAGCTGATTAACGGGAAAACAAATTTTGACAGATTTAGTAAATGGATTATACGATTTTTCACACTGTGAAATGTTAAAAAGAATGAAAAAGTATTTTTTTCTTGAACTCATATTTTTTCTCCAGATATCACTTTTTATTAATATTAATCAAATCAAATATCCTGTCGTTTTTTCATCATCGTTTTTTATTTCAGATTATTGCTAGCATTGTTGGATTATGCTACTTAGGAACGGACCGTCTTTCTCAAAATGGGATACAATCAGTTCAAGGAATCATATTTATGTTTGTCTCAGAGAATACGTTCAACCCAATGTATTCCGTGCTTTCCGAGTTTCCGAAAAATAAACCACTATTTTTGAGGGAGTACCAATCGGGTCTGTATAACCCGGTGACCTACTATCTCTCTCGAATACTTTCTTTGGTGAGAATAACAATTTGAACAATGTTAAAAGTGACCATTTTGACGTTGAAATGTGGAACTTCTGATATAAACATAAGTACTGACTCCCGACGTGCATTTTGCAAACCAAGTTATTATCATAAAGAGATTACAGCCCGTTATTTAACTACACCTCACGATTTGATCCCCACAAACTTTGTTTGTGGTGTTTATGGATATCAAATCCTGAGGTGTAGTTTATGAAATTACTATGGATCTTCATCAAGTACCTTCAGAAACAATCAGAAAAGTAATGATTACAGGTAAAAAAAGTATATGATAGGTATCTAAATAGGTGTGATCAACATTAAGAACAATGAAAAAATAATAATCTAAGTAATACCAATGACCTTCATCATGAATGGTGACATCTCCTGATGTGTCGAGAGACATTATCCTTGTTCAGGTCTGGGAAAGGTGTTTCTGATGGATTGATGGATGTAGCCGTTACTACGTGGTAGGAAATCATAATGAAGAAAAGAGAATTGGAACTTTCTATGTTTCTTACCACTTATATTTGTAACTAATGTTACCGCAGTTTCGTCCTGTAAGGACATTTTCAAACTTATACATTGAACTCTGCAGTAACGTTAGTTACATATAAAAGTAGTTAAAAATATAGAAAGTTTCAATTCTCTTTTCTTCATTATTTTTAATGGATTTATTCATTGAGTACCTAATAGTTACAAAATGTAATTACCATTGCACAAGGGTATTCAGGCTAAAATCGCTGTAATTAGAGGAAAGTAGGCAAAATTATTGTCAACTTGAATATTATAGATACAATATATATCCTCAGTTATCAATATGTAAAGGTGAAACTAGTGGTGGCATAAATCTTACACAAACATAGCTCTCGCATGCCAGAACTACTCTTACTCACAAAGTTTCACTGCATACTCCAGATTTTACAAGTCCAGTTCTTACATAATGAATAAATATTCTCGATGAATTGAGAGGCCTATGAATCTCCAGAAAAATCATCAGAACTCACTTTCTCTGAAGGTGTTTGAAAAGAATGGTTCGTTTCAATAGATTAAAAATGATTGGGCCTTTAAAAAAGAGGAGTCATCGCCCGAAGACCATTATGGATGTGTGCTAAGAATCGAAACGTCGTGAAGTAACTTGGTTTGAAATCTTTTCTTTAACTTTTCAATTTCTTTTTTGATTGTTTGTTTATTTTTATTATTTTTTATTTACTCTGTATTTCCATCTTGATTATTTTATTCACGTTTGATTACTTGATATAATTGATATTTTAGCTATTCATTTTAATTTTATTTGTCCTTTCATAGATTTTGAATCATATTAGACAATAGAAGTCCGAACTAGTAAAATTCACCATGAAACAGTATCAGCCAATTTCGAACAAAATTAAAAAGCAAATTCAACATAACAATTATTCAAAGCTATTTGGTCACTGAGTAAATTTTTCCAATATTTGAATCTATTGATTTCCGATTGATCATTCTAAAAGATTGATTTTTGAACCTTTCTCTAAAACGAAATGAACCAGTCAAACTTATGCCCCTCTACTGTAAGATGGTTTACAAATGTGGAAATTGTTTTCACATTCAGAAACTTATATCGATGTCTGAATTGAAAGGGGTATATTTTTAGGAGTGATGAATTTTTGAGAAAAAACAAGTTTTAGCTTTCTGCTTCTCCATCTTATGAAAATATGTGGAAATCTTCCAAAGAAAGGAAGGAAGCAATAAATTTCAAAAAATAACTTTATATGAAGATCTGTAAATCATGCAAAGAAGTTAGTTTCAGACACAAACTGAAAGAAAGAGTCTTCTCAAAACAACTACTTTCATATGCACTTTGGATTACACGAAAGAAAAATACTTTCGAAACAAATATTTTTATATGAACACTGAATTATACAAAAAATAATTTTCTCTATTCAGTTTTCATTTCAAATATTCGTTATGGAATTATATCACTCACAGGATTCCTACACAATCTACCAAACAAAAGAGGGAAAACTTCATTTACTTATTGAAAGAATCCCAGCCAAAGGAATATTTTTCGAATGGAAAGGGGTATATTTTAAGGATAGGTTGATTTTCGGGAAAGAGACGTTTTGGCTTTCTATTTCTTCATCTTGATACAAAAAATGTGGAAATTTTCCAAAGAAAGGCAGGAAGAGAACCATTTCAAAAATGTAACTTCAAAGATGGGGCTGAAATTCCTAAAGGATAAAAGAGTGGTATTGACACTTCCATTTTTTGAAATCATTTCTCTCAACAATATATTTAACCACTTCGGAGCTTTTGGAATACTTCATGTTTTTTTTAAATATACTTACGACTATCAATAAGACATCAGCCTCCGTGGCGCAATCGGCTAGCGCGTTCGGCTGTTAACCGAAAGGTTGGTGGTTCGAGCCCACCCGGGGGCGAGCATTTTTTATATATTTTTTTTTAAATTGAGACTAGACCACAGACATTCTTATTTAGATTTGGAAAATGTATAGTTGAAATTACACTTCTGTTTCTTTCAGATTCCCGGTTTCATTATCGAACCACTTTTATTTGCAGTTATAGCATATTGGCTATCTGGATTGCGTTCGACTATATACGCATTTTCCATGACTACTTTCATAACGATACTTACAATGAACGTTTCGTCTGCATGTGGTATGTATCAGTTTCGAAAATGGAATATTTATCAAATTCCTTCAATATCAGGTGTTTTCAAACATAACATTTTTTCACATACCGTCCGTGGACATACTTGAAGACTGGTTGATGATCAAATTATCTAAAGAACAACATATTTGAAAGAGAAGAGTTGTGGATGTTCTTACAATTGAAAAAAATCCAAACTCACAACATTTTTCGAATTCCACTGAAAATAAGCAAAATAAGCATCAACTCTCATTTAACCTTTGGTGAAGTCTGATTTTTCCAAGAACTCATTTAATAACTTTGAATCAACAGATCGTTTCACAAAGCTTACATCCAAAACATTTATTTTGACAAAGTGAACTGCTCGATTTCTGCAAAAAAAAAAATCAATCGATACCTAAGTCCAATACCAATACCAGTGACTAATACCAATGACCAAAGTCAAATGAGTTGAGGTTACGAGATCTGGGAGACATATTGAATAAGGTAATGCATTTCTATTCATTTTTCAATGAACAAGACCACCAGAAGCTGGTTCTTCTCTCTACAATAATATGCAGGAGTTCAATTCAGCTACAAATAAAAATGCTGCATATCTATAAGGTCATCCGAAAACTTGTTCAGAATGACAGTCATGGAGCCATTATAAAAAAATTGACCAATATGACTCTTATGGGTATATTAAAAAATATTTTCTTGACGATTTTGCCGAATTCATTGTAGCATGAAACATTACAGAAAATATTCACATTCTGTCGACAGTATCAGAAGAATTGACAAAAACAAGTCTTTTCTCTAGATTATCTAGTACTAATGCATGAACTTACTGATGTGCATAAAAAACGAATTTGTATTTTTGAGAATACGCTGCATTATATTATAAAACAGATTGTAATCCTACGTCTGACACTCCCATTATTTCAACATATTCAGTAAAAATAAGAGTGGAACAATTGGGCATGATATTCTGTAGCTCTTGAAGAAAAATGTCTGTTCTGTTCTAAATAAGAGAATGGCGTTTTGCTGAGAACTGATAACACAAATAACACACAAATAAACACATATAACTTTTACATCAGCTAGAGTCAGTAGTTTCAGTGTTTCCCAATACTTATATATTCTTTTTTCTCCATTGAAATTCTTGGAATAAAAAATAGCTTCCTTGTTTTATTTTGCTGGTGTTTCTCTGAAAATTTAAATGAATTATCCACAATCTTTCTAGATACTTCTGCTATTTAAGCTGATAAGTGAGGTTTTTTGGAGGATGATCTCTGAATGGTAATCAGAATCTGAGCTTGTTATAAGATTTATTCGAATTATAGGTGAATAGAACGTTTATCCCCGATTTAACTTGTATTCAAGATTATTTGTTTTATCTCTTTTAATTAAAACATGCTTAACCATTGTGTTTCTAGGTATAATGTTCTCGAATGCCTTTGAGTCAGTACCTACGGCACTAGCCTATTTGGTACCATTCGATTACGTTCTAATGATCACCTCAGGTGTATTTATACGATTAAGGTGAGGAAAAATTGTTTTATATAGTTTAAACTGAGATAATTAAAAAAGGTTTTTTATTCGGTTTTTAGCACCATGCCTAGTTTGTTGAATTGGACGAAATATCTATCATGGATGATGTATTCAACGGAATCCTTGACCATTTTACAGTGGAAGGACGTTACAAATATAAGTGAGTATAAAATCATAGATAATGATGTATAGCAAGTCGAATATTCACACCTTCACACCTTCATTAATGAATGGATGCATGGAGTATGGGTATGTCAAATTCTTGGACACTTTCAGTTTTATTCATACCAAGGTAGGTGTAGTATAAACTATGTTGAATGAAAGTCAACCTGGAAAAATGAAAAGCAGCAAACTTTTTAAAACCCGAAGGAGTTATAGAATATCTGCAAATCCTCAGTTATGAAAACACCAAGGAGTGTATGGTGAGTGGTCTTTCAGGTCAAATTGTGAGAGTTCGGCTCTGCCGAATTCTAAAAACATGATTAGGTATCCAGCGGGGCAAGCACAAAATATATGCTCTGCTGTGGCATCATTTTCCAAACAGAGACGACACACACTGTTTCCGACAGTCCGAGTCTCTGCATGTGATGATTCAAATGACAGTGACCTGTAAGAAGGGCTGTTAGACATTGCAGTTCATCCCTACTGTAGTATACAACTTATTGTCAGGTAATTTTCTGAATTTCTTTAAAAAATATCATATGTTGTGGTTCCTTTTGATTTGGCTGGTGTACCCGAAAATTCCATTCAATTCAATTCAAAATCATTTTCTGCTACTCTATAAAATCATTCAAACGACGTTCTTAAGAAATATTTTGTCCAAAACAAAGCTTCGTAGATGTCATATTCAGTAATGATCATTTATGCTTTTAGTTAATGTGTTCACTCGCTGCCGAAATTCAATTCAAATTATATCAATCCAATCTTGTATTTGCTAGGGAAAAAGAGTTTTTCGCAAACTTGGTTAGCGATACGCGCGTCAGGAGACCGTATTCTGTTCTGGTGTGGGACAAGTGTTTTCATTCAATAGATTCATTCTTTGCCAGAGATTCCCTTTCTACCTATCAACATAGAAATCTTTTGACCAGTGAAAGAGAATGTTATCAGCATTACTCGTAATTCAAACATCATTTCCAGTGACTCGATCACAAGAAAAATTTAGATTATTTTAAGTTTTTAAAAAAATCGGTAGACATGACGTGCTAAAAAGTCCCGGGCCTAAGAGAGAAAACGCGTTTTTTGTTCAAAATTGGCTTTATTGATCAACGTAATCTCCATCAAAAGTCACACAAACATTCTAGCGCCTCTCTAACATTTCAATACGACTACTGTGAAACGATTCATATTTTACCTTAAAATAGGCCTCAATTTCAACTATAACCTATTCATTCGAGCGAAATTTCTTACCAGGCAGCCTGCGAACAGTCAGTTGTCGCTGGAAGTCAAGTATGGGGAATACGGTGGACGTGGAAGCAATTTGGAGTTCAATTCATGTAGTCTTGTCATTGCATTGATTGACTTGTGATTCGGTGCGTTGTCTTAATGAAACAAAAATGTTTTCTTTGTCATGAGTGGTCGTTTTGAACGCTCCAATGAGGTTATATAATGTTCACTGTTGCCCTTCTCAAGATAGTCGATGAATATTACATCACACACATCCTAAAATACCGAGGTCATAACCATCCCAGTCGATTGTTGTGTTTGCGAGGTTGTGCTTGGACGAGGTTCACCAGTTGCTATTCACTCGGATGACGACAGTTTTGATTTCGGAGTGAAGTGATGAATCCATGTTTCATTCATTGTCAGATATCGCTAGTTGCACACACACCGCTTTTGGACGGCCAGTATAAAATCGGCCAATATTTTATTGGTAGCACACTCACCGGATTTTTATCGGTCAAACAATCAGTTGCTTTGTTGTCGTAATTAGCACGCACTACCAAAACGAAGTTAATGCGTAGTAACTACAATTTC
>WOGO01005794.1:0-12177 GCA_015342085.1 Leptinotarsa defecta
TTTTCTTTCTAAGCTGATGAACAGTTATTAGAAAGTGTATCACTCATAATTTGAGGAGAAGAAAAACATATGGAAAATTTACTGGAATAATAGGTTAAGGATAAACTATGTTCGAAATGACCTGTTGTTATATGGATTTAAAAAAAAACATTTGAAGCACAAAATCCAACTTATAACACATTCAAAGCTAATGATTGAACAACAAAAAAACACCTATTTGAAATATATTGAAAGGAAGGAATAACTGTAATTTTGCTGAATGAAAAACCTATTAAATTCTCTCATTATTGTAAAACCTAAGAAAAATACAGTTTTTAGCTAATTACCACAACATATTATTTATAATTAAACAATTCAACTTTTTGTATTGAAAAACTAGTTTTCCAGGCCTATTATGGAGAAGGAAGCCCTCGAGTAAGGTATATTTTATAATACATGTATTTTTCTTGATTTTTCTACCCTTTTATAATCATTAGAGTCAGTTGTCGTATGTAATTGACGATTATATTTTGCATTTTTATATTTCATTTACTGTTTTCATTGTAATAATTTTCAGTTTAGTGTAAGTAATATTTAGCTGATATACCGGTGTGAATAAATAGACACATTATCTATTTCAGCAAATATGCATGTGCTCCAAATGAAATCCTTATCGAATATGATCTATTACTCCTACCGAGAGGTACCGGGATCGATGCCCGGCGCCTCCACCACGTGTCGCAACTCAGTACTCGCTTGGCTTATTGACAAGAGGATTTTATTCGCTGTTTAACCCAGTCATTGGAGATAACTCAGGACGTATTAATCTCTGAAGATGCTAGCCTCTCGCGCCATTGAAACGTCAGGAAGAAATTCTAAAAATTGACGGCATTCAAACCCGATAAATAGACACATTGCAAGGACTGTTGACATATCAACCTTGGCTACTGGGAACCATACTGATAATCGCTAAAAATGTTAAGGCATTGTAAATATTCAAGAATATGCAGATTCAAAGCCTTATTCAACGGAAAATAGCAAATATTGCGTTCATTATTGCATAAAAAGCATCCAATTCCAAGTACTAAAAAAAACTAGCAAGTAAGCAATTCTTGATGAGAGTCACTCTATTTTCAAGATGAAAAACGATTCTCAAAATCATCCATTGCATGAAATTTCAAAAAGTAGACAGTTTAAAAAAAAAAATAAACGACCTTTCAAAAAAGTATCGCTTCACCAAACGGTAGCCGGTTTGTTACTGAGTTCTACTCATAAAACCGCCGTACTGTAAATGATGGTTCCATTCTAACTCTAGCACAATGGGTCTACTTTGTATCGTCTGATCTGTGCTAGAAATGATATGTTCCAAGTAACAATTTGAATGCTATTGAAATTTATCTGAGTATAATGAGAGTTATATGGAGGTTTCTTATTTTTGCTACATTTCTTCATGCCAGTCACATAATATACTACTTGCTCTACCATATTGAGAAGGTTTGCGAGAAGAAACTCTTGAGTGCTCAGTAATACAACCATTCAACATCATAGCATAATTTTTTATTATATCCATTGATTCCAGTGGCGCATTTGCCTTTTCAGCTGCAGGAAAACCCGGTAAAAACCTGCAGCACCACAACATCTGAAGATCTTGATCTAACAATGTCCTCTCTATTATAAAACAAAATGTAGGGTGTCTTCAGAGGCTCCAATAGATTCAATGCATCGCCAAAACACTTCGTGATACGACTATCGTCAAACTTAAATCAGTCTGTTTCGTCTTTGACCAAGGCGTAATAATGACCAAATTCAACGCCAGAACCAAAGTGAACAATGACTGCATGAATATTTTAATAGTGGTCTGCTAAATTGAAATATTCATCTATTTCGAACCTTCCAAAGAGTTTCTTGTTTCCGTTAGAGGTTGAGTCTTGTTTGAAGAACATCAGTGTTATTATTAGATTGACTGGTGCCTCAGCTATATTTGTTTTCTCATAACAGTCAGTTAGTTTGGCGCATGTTTGACAATACAGTCGATCATCACCTGTTAAAAATTCCATTTTCGGATGATTTAACAAAAAGCTTTGCACGGACTGGTTATTAGTCATATTAGGAAAAGCTAGATGAAGTTCCAGAAATTTACATAAGTTTTCGGTACTTCTTGAACATTTACCACAAAGTAAACAAGTGAGGATTTTTCCAGCAAATGATTTACAAACACAAGACGAGATGGGCTGTACGGAATCATTCAGTCCAGAGCGGTCAGAGTATTGATTTTGCTATTGTTTTGCTCACGAAGAGTATTCAACAAGGACCCCAAGACTTCGGAACAATCCTCTTGTTGTCTTAACGAGTATCTAGTGTCCATATTATCATGTCTATGATGGAAATACAAAAAATATCTATTTTCCCTTCTGCTTCTTCAAAGAAGTTTAAATACTTTCCTCCATTGTCGCGAGGTGGCGATCCATACTTATTCTTCTCCTTTTTGTGGTTTTTGCTTCCCTTACTGCGAAGTAGACCAGATGCGAACTACTGCTGAACAAATAATTGTCAAAATGACTTTTGTATTCAAATTTCTGCGAAATTTTACGTTTGTTGAATCACCAAACATTTAATCGAAATTCCCGTAGTAAAAGTATTTTCGGCAGAAATTATTCGTTTACTGAAAGAAAATACTAGTCAGCAATATTAGTTGAATTAGAAGCAGTTTTCAGAGTTAAACCTTGTGATATTATTGAGAGATAGATGATTTGCCTGCACAGTTCCCCTCACAAATTGTGATTAATTTTGTTATTCATTACAATTCTAGAATAAAAGCCCTCCTATGCTGAAGTGAAATTTGTTCATTATTAAATTTCTGGTATATCAATGTAAAGTGAAATTATAATCGTGCAAACACCACACGACCGAGTAGCTACACAAACTTAACCTTTTGCCTTATCAAATGGATACTTTTCTTCTGCTTATATGTCATCCATATTGTCAAAGCTGATAATTTTTATTGCAGAAACCACGACAATGATCCACTGAAGTTAGCACATGAAATGTGAATATACCTTTACCTGTAACTGTCAAATATAGAATAGCAAAAACCGAATTTCAAATTTCAAATATCCAATAAAAAAATAGTACTTCTATTGTATGTCGTGACGTATTCACGGCTGAGTGAATTTTTTATCTTTATTAATTTCAAAAACGCTGATAAGGATGATTAACTTACTATATAAATCAAGTTACGTATTCGTACTGTTTTACTATGCTATAATACCGCTCGGCTACCTAACCAAGTAAGTAAATTCGAGGTAAGTTTTTAAATAGTTTAGCTGTTCTCATTGAATAAATAAATGTTAGTTTTTTCGGTCCAATCATTTTCATGTGGTTAATAAAATTTTTAATTGTTTTTATTTTATTTAACGGATTTTATGTTGTTTTTAGGTGGTGGGTTGCAATTGAAAAAATGAAGGGTAACAGCACTATTTTGGTGACAGGGGGTGCTGGATATGTAGGATCTCACACCGTAGTGGAGCTTCTAAAAAATAACTATTCAGTTATAGCAATAGATAATCTTGTTAACTGCTACGCCGACGGAAATGACAAGCCAGAATCTTTGAAAAGAGTTGAAAAAATTACGGGGGAAACAGTTATTTTTTATAATGTAGATACCAGAGACAAGGAAGCTCTGGATAAGATATTTAAGACTGTACGTACGCCTTAACACGTTTTAAACATAGCAACTTTTGAAATTTCTAGTTCGTTATGCTAAACACGTTTAATGACTAATATTGAGTTTGCTTCTCTGTGAAAACAAATATTTTTTGTCATGTACATCATCACAGTTCATTTTCAGCATAAAATTGACTCTGTTATTCACTTTGCTGCCCTCAAAGCAGTGGGAGAATCTGTTCGAATTCCTCTTACCTATTACCAAAATAATATTGGCGGTTCCAGTGCTCTTTTTGAGGTGAGAAAAATTTTCATTTTTTTTTCTATATTTTATAAATGATAATAAAAAATACTCTATTCTTCTGTAAGTTGCACTTTTACCTTCGTGAGTAGACAAAACCAAATTTTCAAATATATTTCACAAAATGATAACATTATGTTCACACTTCTAAATGTGCCAGCCACTATTATATAAAAATAATGTTACTTTACAAATATTAATGTTACAAACCACAAAATATCTAGATATAAAGCTTTTATTTGTATAATTCTTTCTTCACTTGATATCAGTGTTGACTTGAAATTATCTCCACAGGTTAATAAATGAGTATACTTCTCACAGTGCTAAATTCATTATTTTTTTATTATCACAAAATAGCAGATGTTTGTTACTTTGGTGATAAAGCTGAATTTATCTGTACTTACATGCTTTAAATTATATTCCAACTGTTATTAAAGAAATGTGTCAATTTGATATTGACACATTTCTTTAATAACAGTGATTTTCTTTATTATTTTCAACAATTTTTATTGAATTAATTAGTCGAAAAGGCCAATGTAAGGAAATTGTTATCACAAATAATAATTTAATACCTATTATATTCCTTACTTGAAATCCAAGAAATTACAGTTTTCAAAATTTGTTAAATGAGCTCTAAGCAGTATACATAATATTTTTTGAGATTATTTTCAAAACTTTGAAATGTTGTATAGGTATATGAACTATTTCAGAGCATTTTCTCAGTAATTTTTTAGAAGAACATTCTTTTAAGAAACAAAAACAATGTTTCCCAAGTTGTGTTCAAGAAACATATTTTGAGGTATACCCGCACACAGATTTCTGAAATGCAAAGTTCCCGCTAGTATAAAACTAAGTATTACTATCATAATTTTTTTTTGTTTACGACACTGTGAGTTTACTAGGCAAACAAATATTTTATTGTAGGTTATGGCAAAAAATGGAGTGAAAAATATAGTATTTTCATCGTCAGCTACTGTATATGGTGACCCACAGTTCTTGCCCATCACCGAACAACACCCCACTGGCCAAGGGTGTTCAAACCCTTATGGAAAAACCAAATATTTCGTTGAAGAAATCCTGAAAGATGTCTGTGCTTCCGATCCAGTAAGTAACCCCAGTTTAGGACCAAAACTAACACTTTTCTTATACACCAGAAGCAACACTCTTTTCGACGCTTGTTTAACCAAGTTGGCATCATCAAGACATTAACTAGACCGGTACAATTCATCTCTTGATGACGTCAAGTCGGTTGGTGAGTGGTCCGTTCTACTCATTCAATCAACTGTTATTTAAATGTTGGTTGGATCCCAACTCTCGCACGATCGATATTCACTGTGTATCGCCCGATCCAGGCTATGGATCACACATTTAAAGGTAGGACCTCGTTAATCCTTGGCTTGCACAAGTTACGAAAAGTAGAATATTCGTTCTTTCGGCATGCCCCAAAGAGTTTTCAGCTCCTGGCGATTCGAATATCGTCCGAAAAGAGGAGGAAAAACGGATAAAATATCGAGATTTTCTCTTTGAACTCCGCAGACTCTATCCTGACCACTCTGTCAAGATGGTTGTTCTGATTATTGGAGTCCTTGGTGGAATGATGGGTGAATAATGGCTTTTATTGATGGTTTCATACAATTACAAGTAATCAAATAGCAGGATTCAATATCTGCATATGATAAATCATCGCAGAGAATGCTCTTCCATCCAAATTTTAATTTTCCTGAAGTGAAAAAGTTAAATACCTCAGCATTATCAATGCTAGACACTTCAGATGAGTCATGCGAGTTGAAGAAATAATGAAAAAATCAAAGGATTCAAATTCCAATATCTTACAGACTTTTTAAGCATGAAACTTTTTGTTTTTCTCTGATCGAATCTATTCTTTTATGTGGGATAAAAGTATAAATAACTCTTTTTCAAAGTGAGTTCATGTTATTCAGAAATAGTTATTAGAAATCATGTACAGAAAAAAAAAATTACATCTAACAAGTTCAAATAAAAGATGTAAAATAAATTCATTTTCAAAAAATTCTTTTATATACACATTGCGGTAATTGAATTACTATCTAAAAAAATTCTCACGAAACCTGAAAAAAGTGATAGAATCTTTCTACCTAGAAATTTCAAAAGAATGTGTCAGTGAAACGCAAACTAGCTACTAGGTGATATTCATTAGTACTGAAAGAAATGGGGGAAATAAAAAAATCTAGACTTTCAAAAAATGGATTATGAATGACATATGTACGTTTAGCAATATTGTCAATCAAACTGCACAGCATGCTAATAATTGAATGTTTTTTATATAAATGTGTGTATTTTATGTACTTTTTGGTATGTCCTTGAGCTATCTCAGCGACTCGGTTTTTATCTCCTCATTCGTTGCAAAACGCCGTCCTATCATGGAAAAAGGAAAAAATCACAGGGTGCCAAATCTGGTGAATACGGTGGCTGAGGCATGATTAAGGTGATTTTTTTGGTCAAAAAATTACCAACAAGCAATAACAAGTGAGCAGCTGCCTTATCGCGATGCAAAAGTCATTAATTGTTTTTCCAGAATACGTAACATTTTCTTTGTTGATGTGCTGGGGCGTCCTGGGCGACTTCGTCATTCACATCTTCTCGACTGTCTGTAGAAAGCTTGTACCACTTGTGAAGATTTTTCTGACTCAGAGTACAATCACCGTATGCCACTGTCAACATTTCAAGTGGTTTTGAGCATTCAGTTCCATTTTTTACACAAAGTTTGATACAAATTCTTTGAAACATTGTTTTCAATAAGCAGAAAATCGCCGGGCACGCGAAATACTTCTTATCCTTCTTCTTCTTAACATGTTGTACAGCTGAAACTGTGAACATATGTTCGTGACGAGTGTACCAACTTAAAAAAATAGAAAAATCGTTGATCGAATGTATGTAACCCGCGAAATTTAAACAATCACCTTATTTTTTTCAACAGTCCACGTAGATTTATCTGTATTTCAATACCTTTCATACTGATTGTCTCGCATATGTACTCTTTTTTATTTTATTCAACAACCAGTTATTTGATTCTTTTCTATCTAACCCCTGAGATAGCCTGCTTATGTAAAATAACCTGATTTTCAAAAAAGTAATTGATTGTGTAATTTCCTCGATTCCTACTTGTGTGATATGCCTTTTTGTTTTTTATTCAATTTTAATCGTTTCAACAGTTACTGATGTTACCTGTTTTTGTCACTTATAATTGTCGTTCAATGAATGAATGAACATTATTATTATTGTTCATTTATAAATACACACATTATCTTTGAAAGATGGAAAAATTCGTCATTTTAATGAACTTTGCATGAACACGATGTTCAGTGTCAACAAAAACATCTCAAATCTATTTTGATGAAACATGTTGAATTAATTTCAATCAATTAACATTTCTCTTTTATTAGTAGTAAAATTATTTAAAAATGTATCAACACATTTAAAAATTTAAACCAACTTCAATAAAGAAACAGGAACTAGTTCTGCTGACTTAAAATATCCAGTAAATTACAGCTAAAAAAGGTATTATTGAGAATCAACTATGCAACCTCCAGTTTGAATTCAACTACTGAAGGTTTCAATTATTGTGTTGCAAGAAATCACGCCGGTAATGACCTCACAAGTACTTTCATATATTTCTTTGGTGATGAGTCGAAGAGCGGCAAATATTATTGAAGTTTTAACTCATTCAATTAAAATTTCGTTGCTTTTATTGGAATCCAATTGAAGGTCACCAGTCGATGTCATTGCACTTGGAAGGTGATTCTCTCATAAATGATTACGTAACTGATTTGAATCGTGTCAAACAGTGGCGTTACAAAGAATTAACCCAATTTGAAAAATTGCTCATCTGAAAGTTTCAAGAGAAATTCGATTTGTTTTTTTTTTCAAATAGAGTAAAAATGATAAAGTGAAATGTAAGTCTTCAATTCAATTTTAATGAAAAAAATTTGATGTTCAATTTGTATTTTATATGTAGGAGATTTTAATTTTATTCACCTTCAGTATATCCTGTATGACAATAATTTTTAAAATTGGAAAGCTTACTTGTTCACTGGGGATTGTTATTTGTCAATTATCAGTTTTTGAGATATATCATTTCAAAGTTCGAGAAGTATTAACATGTATTATCAGATGAAAAATCAGCTATATATGGACATAGAAACAAACCACGCAATAAATAAAGAAAACATGAACATTTTCCATACGTGCAATAAAGAAAGGGAGATGAATTTGCTGTAGCCATTGGAAATAAATAAATTGTATAAAAACCCCAATTTCAAAACCCTCAATGATCAATTATAACTATGCAGCGCTCCCTTTTTGAATTTGTGATGCACTGTTTGAAACCTTTGGTATAGTAATGAATCTTACTGAAGTTTTTTCCCAACACCAAAACACGTGTTTCGATTACCAAGTGATCATCTTCAAGAGGAAGATCAAACTGTTTGATCTTCGTCTTGAAGATGATCACTTGGTGATAGAAACACATGTCGAGGTATTAAAATAACGGTTTGGTGTTGGGAAAAAACCCGAGTAATATTTATTTTTGAATTTTGACAACTAGTTTAAGATCCGTTGATAGCTGAAAAATCCACAAGTAGGTTTTTGGGATTCAGTAGCTGGTAACATTGATATATTACAGAAGAAAAATAGTTGTTGTAGTATTGATATGGATAATTCAGGTAAAATTTGTTATTTCGGGTACCTATTTCAGGTACCTTTTAATGCATGTTTTTATATGCATGATAAAAAACAATTCACTTTGAAGTCCATTTCAGAATTGAATTAATACTTTTCAGGCCTTGATCACTAGATCTTTTTTCCGAATTATAGAAGCATACCTCTCAACATAATAATACGTTTTGTCAGGTATACAGAGATTCCGAGTTATGTTAAATTCAGGAATAACCTTCGTAAGTCTTCAACTTTTGAAAAACAAATTGATTCAGAGGTCATTGTTTTTCTGTATGAACCAATATACACTAACGGATTAGATAGCATTTTTTAAAACGAAAAAGTAGCCTTTAAAACGTTCGCTTGCTTCAAAAAATGTGTTGAAAAATGAAAAGTTGTGGTTACATGAAATGAACTGTAAGGACTGTGACAAAAGTACATCAGTCAGAATAAACAAGCTATAAGGAGGCAAGAAAAATCTAGTTTAGTCCCATTCTAAAGAGCCCGTTGTTTGTCTTTATATGAACCGCTCTGTTAAACTAGGGAAAACTTCCACTTTTGAATGTTTATGATTGTTCAGGATTCTCCATAAAAGAATTAGGAAGGATTTGTTCTCTATAGTAATTTGTTCCGTACATATTTTTGTTTTTACAGGAATGGAAAGTTGTTTTACT
Organism: Leptinotarsa defecta; assembly: GCA_015342085.1. Taxonomy (NCBI): domain Eukaryota; kingdom Metazoa; phylum Arthropoda; class Insecta; order Coleoptera; family Chrysomelidae; genus Leptinotarsa; species Leptinotarsa defecta. Next base: position 9,310 of record WOGO01005794.1, read on the forward strand.
CAGGTATTTCAACCCAGTTGGAGCCCATGAGTCAGGACTGATTGGGGAGGACCCCTCTGGTATTCCCAACAATCTCATGCCATATATTTCTCAGGTTAGTACAGTTTTGGGAGTGTTTGAAATATTATAATATGTCTAGTTGAAGTCACAATGTTGCGATACGATATCCAAAAAAATATCAATTCTATCTCGATTAAATATTTTTTTGCAAATCGGCTGAACGTTTTCTGTGAAAATTTGTCTAGAACCTATGAAGGATTCTAGATAAAAATATTTTCAACATGGAAATAATCAAAGTATGTAACTGATTGTAATGGTATCAGTGGTCTTATCTGGTTATTTTATCTCTGCTAGCCCTTGAATAAATACTAACATACTTGAATTATAAAGTCAGACATGTGAAAAATGGTTCAGCTGATAAGAACACTAATTAAGGTCATGCATTCAAAATGCCGATGAAAAAACATTGTTGCCACCTCAGTTTACACTTCTTTCACTATTGTCATGCAGTTCATCAAATAGATGGAATTAAATTGCATTCGGATTGTGTCCTTTCAACAATTATGTTCTATGAATAGCTTGTTTTAGAGAGATTATCTCCACTCTAGTTGTACTCGAAATGTTAAGCTAATATTTATAAATTTGAGCATTGCAGGAAAATAATTTTTTTTTAGATGTTTGTGTGCATAACTACAAGCATTCACTTCTTCATTTTGCTGTTTTGTTAATAATTAACCTCGTTAGCTGATTTGCAGGAATGCATCAATATTTTCTTAATAAACTTATGTTAATTCTTGAAATCGCAAATGCATTGACATGATTTTTGAACGGATCATATAATTTATTTTATAATGAGGAAGAGAGATGATGTGGATGTTTATCGTGACAAAATCTGAAGAATGATAAATGCAATAACTGTTTTTGTATTTTAAGTTTCTTCAACTTGAGACAGCTATTGAACCAGTTTAAAACTTGACTGTTAACTCCATATGTCTCAGTTTCAAACGTAATAGCTCAATTTGTATCATTTGAACAAATGGCTCATATAACTTTTTGTTTACTGTTTACTATCAAAGAAGAATATAAGAATAGCTATTCAAGATTACATACATTTTAATTCACAATCAGAATAAAATACAATTCTTTATTAAAGTGATATTACATATGTAGCATGTCAGTAAAAACTAGAGGATGAATACCTCCGAAAATAAAAAATAATGTATGCTGTATATTAAACAATTGCAAATAAGAGAATGAGTAAAAAAGAAAACACATGATTGAGTGTGCACCATATTGAACATTTGCATTTATCAAAAGGATAATTGGTCAAAATTGGTATGTTGATAGGAAATGGAAAGAGCAAGAAGGTTGTGCTTTATTTTGTTTTAAAATTTATTCAAAGTAAAATTTTGTACTTTCTGATGTATACTGTATAAATTGAGATTTGATGATTTTTTTTTGAGATACAGACAATTGAAGCGGTTGTTTGAATTTGCATAGCGCCTCTGGTGTTGTAGTCGTGAATATTGCTCCAAGTCCCGAGGGTATAAAAATCTTTGTGAACAATCTGTAATACATTGAAAATAAACAGAGGTGGCAAGTACCATGTGCAATAAATAAGGGTTTGCAATGTTTTCTATAAGACGCATTCAATGGCAACAGAGCGAGGAGAATTTCCCTATAGAATACCTCCAGAGTTCAATTTTGAATGAAACAAATAAAATCATAGAACGAAAATAGTACTAGCCAAAGTCAGAACATGACGGTACCATCCTAGTTTCGTAACCGCTGTAATACCTAGTAAGTTCACGGAGGGTCTGGCGTGGTGAGAGTTGTGTCTAGACATTACAATTTTTGTATTTTACTGGAATTTAGGTTGAGTTTGTTTTATTCGAATAACTCTTTAGCTTTACTTTCTGAAAGAATAGAATTCTCGATGAGTTCGTGATATTGCTCCCCAGAACTGATTTAAGTTGTGTCATTAGCAAACAAGACACATTTATTAGGAACACAGTAAAAACTGTCTGTCTGTGAATGATTTTAAATATATCATACTCTTTCGTATTGCAACTACAGAGAATAATAGCAATGATATTACCATCCATCGGATTTAATTACTAAGTAGAAGCGTCTTGAAATTCACCATACATTTCTCAGTTTTTGAAAAAGTGTGTTTTCACGTGATAGTTTTGCAGGTGATGAAAGTGATAACGGTATATACTTTGTCCAAGTTGTTCGTGGTTTAGTATTCTTGAAATCTGATGGGCAGGGATTCTAAAAACTGAAAAATGCTATAATATGTAAAATACAAGATATGAACATGTGTTTATTAAATGCCTTAGAGACTGGAAGGTCAGGCATGGATGTGCACACTGCATTCTGCTACTTTATTTCATAAGTTCATATTTATTGAATAATCTTTGAATCTGTAATCACAATTTAGTGAATATGTAATTCACTAAATTGTTCTTTAGAACCGACACAGATAATCTTAACTTGGGATTTCGTTACTCTTTTAACATTTGATAATTGCTATCTTCAGTTAGTTTCAAGAAGAATTTTAAGAGATGTACGTTTCACACCGATTCTCTCTTTATACAGTCTTAATGAATTGAAACCTACATTTAAATGTTTGCTGTGAACATAAAAAAACTCATCAAAATTATTACATTTCCTTAATAACATTACTTTTAACATTCAAAAGGTAAACTCTAAAGTTTTTGAGCATTTTTCTTTTTCCTTTCTGTTTATTCATGTATCTTCTCTTTCCAGTAATTTTTTTCTTTCCGGATTATAGGTTTATACTCATGTATATAACCGAATGTATAGTTAGGGAATAACTGTTTCGTATATAAAAGTTCATGGGAA
>WOGO01005795.1:0-12177 GCA_015342085.1 Leptinotarsa defecta
GTTATAAACAATTAAGTGAAAAAAAATGGGGCTTTAGTTTTTTCTTAATATCTCGGAAAATTTTCAAAATTTTGGAAATTAGAAAAAAGATTTGAAAAGATCAATAAATTTGCGTAAAAAAGTCCCGACTCCCGAAACTGTATCTCGATTATTTATAATTTTTACAGAGCCCTGAAAATAGAGCCAGAAGCGGGTAGTCTGGTTTCCGCGCGGCTTTTGTCACTCTGACATAAAAACAAAAAAATATATTTAAACATATCAAATATAAATATTAAGGAATGAAAAAATTCATGTAATGTTGGGATACATCAATAAACAATAATCCGCAGTCAAAAAATGTTGAGTTGAGACTGGCCTGAACGAATTGTTCCTTTAGAGGATTCAAATTGATTGGGACTTTAATTCAATTGATTTATTATTACTACTTCAAACCTATTTTTTTCAGTTTGTGAAGCCGTAATCATTCAATTAACATATCCAATCTCTCATCTACATCTATGAAAATTTACTTTTGTTCACTGAATTTTCTTGACAAATAAAACGAAATATACTTTAACAAATGAGCAAAGAGATGAGAATGCTCAGAAAGTCTGTCCCCTTCTGCAGCAAAACGATTATGCATATTGAAATTGGAATTTCTGAAATGTGGAAAATGTGGAACATATGGAAAATGTTGATGAAGTTGTTGTCAATCATGTTCAACTGATTCGATTTACCAACTTTTGATTTCACTGAATTAGATAAAGCAACTCGTATCAAGTATCTCGATTCTAGTAATAGTAAACTGCTTCTCAATTACGGTAAATAGCTCAAAATAACTCTTAGCGGAAATTAAAACTTGATCATTTATCAGAACCGAATAAAAGCTAGGAGTTTTAATATTTGTAACCGGTGCATTAAATCGTGAGACAGATATTCCAACAATCAATGACAATTTCCATGCAGTTTTCGATTACAGTTGTCTCTTACAGACAGGAAAAAATGACAGATTTATCAATGAGATACAAAATATACAGAATGTTTCCTAACTACGGTATGGAACTTTAGAGGGTGGTTCGTTAGGTTGTTTTAAGAAAAATAGTTCCTATGAGTATATGTCCGGAATTGCTTCGTTTCTGAAATACTGGGCGTTAAAGTTTAAAAAAGAAGGTAAGTAGAACGTTACTAATTCATTCATGATCGAATCACTGGAATATGACAAATATCACTGTCAGCTAGTCTCCAAAGCAGAAATTTTTTTTTCGAAAACGAAGCTGGATATGAAGAAAACACAATCGACAAATCACGTTCTGAAGTTTCGTATCGTAATTAGAAAACACTCTGTTTAATAATCATGTCGATTGATCAAGATTTGTAAGAAAATATCATTCAATACACCCTGTAGAGATTCAAGAAATTACGAAATTTTCACCACTTGTGAAATCGTCAAAACATTCAATAGTTACAATTATGTTGCATTTAGGATTTGATCACTTTATATAAGGTGCTTATAACGGAAAACTTCTCATAAAGTGTTGGTAAATTTGTAACAGGGTGATAAATTACCCTTTTGAAAAAAAACTATAGAAATTGGTGCAAACAACTGCACTATTGTCATCTACTGACCTTACTTTTTGTTAATATAACTGTTAACACTGACACAACTACAATGTAGTATTCATCGGCACAGATAAAGTGTTATTTACTGTAAACTAATGGTTAGACTGTTTGACGAATACAATTCTCACTTATCCCTCATACAGGGTGACGAAACTGAACCGTTAAAACTTCATAAATTGGTACATATAACAATCCCTTGTTGTATAGTAGATAATCCCCTTCTCAAAAAGAATCCATGATTCCGAAAAACACAACATTACTTTCATTTTTTATAACTATCATAATACATCTCACTTTTTCAGAGAAATATTTCGCGAGATGTATGAATTGTGGAAGAGAATACAGAAATAAAGCTTCCCTCTACTATCATCAGAAACGAGAATGTGGTAAGGAAAAAACTTTCAAATGTATTTTTTGTGAGTACCGTGCCAAACGAGGTTACGACATCAAAAAGCATTGTCTCACTAGGCATCCTGAAGAGAAAGTAAATGCTGAAATTTGCTACGTCAGATTACTTGATTCTTCGGTGTGAAAGAACAATATCGCCACCATTCCAAACGCAAAAGTGATTTTGTATAATGTGATAAATGAAAGTGAAATAAAGTGCTAGTTATTTCTGTTGTATTTCTGAAAAAACAAAACATTACACCATCAACTTGATCATACGAATACAAACTTGTATCAGTTTCCAGTCAGTTGAGAATGAATGGGAAATCATAGATTGTTTGCCTCATTGTATAAAAACGATATTTTACAGCTATTGAATGCACCAGACTAGTTCAACAAATTGAAATGGATATAAATAAATCTCAGCTCATAATATTCGCAGTCCTATCAATTTTTTGATACACAAGCCTGAAATTTGAACATACTGTAACAAATCTGAAGCCGGCCCTGACCGATATCTCAGCCAACAAACATATGACTCACCGCGAAAGGAATGCGATCGACAAGCCGCCGCGAAAAGTCTAGGCCAGTGCTGAAACAACTAGAGAAATCTAGCACGGTCGTTACCGGTTTATAAGGTCGCTTCTCGTCCCGAGAGGAGAGTCTGTATTCAGAAAACGAATCGTGCGTTTGAATAAAGAATTCGAACAGTGAAGATAAATTAAGCGTTAGTTGCTAAGTGTAAATAAATTAGTTGTGATAGTGAAATATTGTTAAAAATAAATTTGCTTAAGACAGTTAATTCTTTAATTCGTTACAATATTTTAGACGTGTAAATTTCGTGAAACCTGCCTCAAGCTATTTTTCGAATTTTTTTGAACATACTCTTAAATTTGCCCGTCTATCTTTATATTCCATCTTTGTCTCGGTACATGTGTTTCATTTACTCTAACTGTTCTGTTGAATAACGTATTGATCCTGGGAACGGTTGTAAGTTGAGATTTACCAATTTCAAAATTTGCAAAATATTTTTATAATTCTTTTCATCAAATACTCGTGGAAAGCGTTTTAGGATACCTAACCGTCAAAATCATAACAACGAAAAAAGAGACAACTTAATTTCAAAGCCGGCTATGAAAAACAGTGCTTGGCTTATTGATCTTATCATATGAATATGCCATATGAAATGAAATCATAAGAATTTTGCCAAAATCTGTCACCGGGTTGGGACAAATGTTTAAAAAAAGCATAATAAAGTGGATTTACGATCGTTGATTGACTTAATAATATCAAAAAATCAAACGATATGGATGAAACATTTTCAACTTTTGATTTTTGGTTGATCTAGAGACATTTAACTGTAGCTGTTATGATGATAAAACTTCGTATTTGAGTATTTCATGTGTTTCTCATTTCGATGACTACTTCACCTTCCTTTGAAGTGTACAGTTTGTTGTTATACAGGGCCACTGTATGAGATATCAGGCTGAAACTTTCTATATATGGGTTTGAAATATGCCCGAATCGAATGGGCTATCCACTTTTTCGATTAAAAAAAGCCTGATGGCCCTTCTCAAAATTTAGACCCATTGAGCAGGTCATAGTAGGTTGAAAATTAGAAAAATCCATACCTATCAACATCTTTGAATAGAGCTTGTCGAGTACTATATTATGAATTTTTATTTTTCAAAATCGGTTCATGGGTTCCAAAATAACATGATGTTGCGTTTGAAATCGCAATTTCAATCGATCAAAATGCGTGCAGACTGTTTATTTTCATTTCATCTTTTTTGTATAATAACCTACAAAGAGAACTATGGTTTTAGGATTCATTAATTTATTTGACATTCAAGTTATTCAATTAGCAAAATTTTGAAAATGAAGGATCTGTACACATTTTAATCGACCAAAAATAAAAGTGGTATTTTTTTTTTGGAGGGAACCACAGTTCCAACTGGGAAGCCGGATTCAATAATGATTGCTAGACTTATTTAACTGACCTGATTCCAAAAATGTAATGAATTGGGACATAGTGGGTAATAGTGCAAAGGTATTTCAAAAAGTCATATAATAAATAATTATTTTTACAAAATTATACGTGAAGATTGAACGTAATGAAAATTTTCATATGAAATTATGTTGTTATGCAACTACTGGATACAGTATTTTAAAATGTTTTTTTTTAAGTTTATAACCTTCCACAATCTGAAAAAATAAATGCTACATTAATAGAAAATCTGCTGAAGTGTAGTAAAAGGCAACCTGAAAAGTTTACCCCGAAAATTACTGCGTAATATGAACTACTGGAATGTCCAGTTAGTCAGTAACTTGTATTCATAAATTTTGCCTACAAATTGAAAAAATTCAATATTGATACTTAGCTTCAAGTATCAATGTGCTTAAACTTTGGGTTTAGGTCCCAAACTGACCCATTTGATTTATGTGATGATTGTCAGACCAATGAGCACTTATGGTGCAATTGCCTGGTGGCTGAAAGCTTTACAGAAAATGGCCCAAGCGAAGCTCTCTGGCTTACAGAGACAAACTTGTCTGGCTATTAGTGGTGCCATAAGTACCACACCGTCAGTGGCCATGGAGATCCTTCTAGATCTACCTCCTCTCCACATTCTTCTGTAGAGTGAGGCTAGATGGACTGCATACAGACGTGTGCACATTGTCAATTGCACAAATCAATTTAATTCAGAGTGCAACAGACTGTTGGTTGACACTGGAAGTCATAGCATTCTGGAAATGACATCTGACGTTATGCCTCCAACTGTCAACTACGAACTGCCTTATAAAGTACTATTTCCGAGTAGAGAGGACTGGATTCTCTGGGAGAAGGAAATATCAAGAGCAGATAGTTGTTGGTCCACAGATGGATCAAAAACAGAGATATCTATCTGCCTAGGAACTCATGCGACTGTATTTCAAGCAGAAATGTACGCTATTGAATTGTGTGCGGAGAGAATGGAAGAATGCTACCTCATACACAAGTCAATAAATATATTCTCAGACAGTCAAGCGGTATTGAAAGCTCTTGGCTCCTACCGAGCAACATCTAAATCGGTAGCAAATTGCCAAAAACGACTCTCCTCGGTAGGAAGACTTAACAGATTGTCTCTGGTCTGGAAGGCAATGAAGCTGCTGACTCCGTTGCAAAGGAGAGTGCTGCAAGAAGCTTCATCGGACTAGAATCTGTCATTGGCATCGCTTCAGGCTTTGCCAAACAAACATCGAACATCTGGATGGCAAGAAGATTTATGGACTTCTGGCTCACTCCAAGGCGTTTATTCCCCCTTTGAAGCTTGATACCAAACAGTTGTTGGACTACAGTAGGGATGAACAACGATGTCTAACAGGCCTTCTTACAGGTCACTATCATTTGAATCATCATATGCAGAGACTCGGACTGTCGGAAGACAGTGTATGTCGCCTCCGTTTGGAAAATGATGAAACAGCAGAGAATAGACTTAGTGCCTGCCCCGCTGAGGACCAAATAAGGTTTTAGAGTTCGGCAGAGCCGTAATCTACCATCTGACCTGAAAGACAACTCACCATACAAACTAATCAGCTTCGTGTGATAGTTCTAATTTCTTTTGACACAAGTCAAAAGAATGGAATGTCCAGATGCCACACGCCACAGTCTACATGAATACACATACTGGATGTTTCTTGAGAATTCTGTTCAGTTTGAACTCATCAATACAGTTTATTATATGATTTTCACTATAAAGGGTTTTTTCATAAACTGCGCTATACAATAGCTTTCTCAAGCGTTATACAATAAACTGTATCAATGAGTTTTGATATGGATTCTCATCAAGTATCGGCCAGTTCTATACAATAAGTTCAGTTGAGGTCAATATTTCCGTTTTCAACCTCCATTTTTAGTATAACAACCAGGTGCGATCCATTTCCACAGAACTATTCGCAATACACATGTTACCTGCTGAAAGAATATATGCAGATTCTTTGAGTTTTCCAACTTTTCCATGAGATTCTTTAGTGATAATTTTTGTTTCATTCCATTATATGGCGTGATCACCTAGTGGTTTTAGAATACGTTCCGCTAACCCCGATCCTGTCATCTGTCTTCTTCTTCTTATATCTAGTGGTCTTGAGGTTTCACCTATATAACTTTTCTCCACAGAAACGAGATATATCGTAAATTCAATATTCCGTTCTTGCAGATGTATTTTCGTGTTTTGCCTGTGTCAAAAGAGATCTCAATGTGTTGGTGGTTCAGAAAGTTGTTCTTACATTATACTTATAACCGATGCGTTTCAATTTTTCAGACAAACCGGGTATGATGTTAGTTGTGGGGTATACGTATTATTGTTGGATTTGTGGTGATTGTATATGTTGTATATTGCTTTTACCAACTTCATTGAGACCTCCTTTAACAAACTGCTCTGGATATGCGTTTTGATCCAAACGTGTTGTAATTATACTTATTTCCTCATTCATATTATGAAAGTGGCAATAAAAAACATCTAACTATACCTTTTTTGGCGCTAGTTTGGTGATTAGATGTATAGTAGAGATATCTGTTGGTGTGAGTTTTCTTTCGATACACACTCGCATAACATCGAGAAAAAGAAGATGATTATGAACTTTCCTTTTCAATGTAAATTTCAACAGGGATTCCCTTGAGTTCAAATAATTCAAGAAAACGTTCATATCATCTGGGTTATGATCCCAGATAGGGAACACATCATCAACATATCTCCACCATATCTTTGGACCATTCTGGTAAGTTTCAATGAATGTTTCCTCAACATGCTCCATGAAAATGTTTCTCAGAATCGGTGACAAGGGTGAGACCATTGCCATTCCAAATTCTTGTTGATAAAAATCCTCCTTGAACTAGAAAAAAGTTTGATCGGTATATAATTTCAGCAGCTCCAAAATAGCTTCTACATTCAGTTTCGTTCTATTTTTGAGATTAACATCATTTTCTAATTTAGTTCTTATAATTCTTACGGTTTTTCAATGAAATTGAAAGTATTCTTCATGTTACTATTTCCAGACAAAAGTTTCAAAATTTGGGGAGGTTGAACTGACAATAGGTCTCAGAGGACAATATTGTTTGTGTTTCTTTGGTAAATCATAGACATGTGGAGGTTTACTATAGTTGAAAATGAGTCGAGTTCGTTCTGTTTTTATAAGAATGTTCATTTGTTTGGCAAAAGTTCGATAAGCTTTTATTCCACCAATTTTTTTGGTTTTTTTCAGTTTTTTGTAAACATTTATGGTTGAACAGTGAAATCTGTATTGTGTACTTCGTATGTTGTCTCTGAATTCAATTGCCCTAATTTGTTTTCGTATTCATGGGAATCCATTATGAATGTTGCATTACCCTTATCTGCGGGTAGAATTTTAAGTGTAATATTTTCAAATTTATCAAGATTACTTTTAACTCGATACTGTCGATAAAGAACAGTTTTGCAATCTGATCTGAAATCACTAGCAATTTCTATAAGTAAATTTTGAGCTGTGGATTCTATAGCTAATAAAAAAAAATGTCGTTTAAAGAATGGATACAGTAGTTGCATAACAACGTGCAAAAAGTTTCAAATAATTTCCATTGGCCGCTAGACAATGACCTATTTCGACCCTGTAACGGAATAATAGGCACTGCGCCTTTCATTCAGTAGAGTCCTAACTGAAATTAAATGGGTTACGTCTCTCGTCTATACATGTCCTAAAAACGCATAGATTAGATTGAAGGATTACTTTTGATGCAAGGATTTGAAGTGTTCAAAACTCTAGGGTGCCCAACAAAGACATTTATAATAAATATTGATATTTTACCTGGTTTTAAGTAAGTTGTATCGAAATGACTATGTGTTAGCTGAAATAATTTACGATTTTAGCTCTGTTCAATCCTCAATCATCACCGAATAAACTACATACGCCAGAATTACCTCATTCAATCCTCTCTGTCGAACCCACATATTTTTCCAAATCCCAGTTGAACTTAAAAAAAAAACTTTTTTAAAGTTCCACTACATACAACCCTAAAGCTCTTTTTTTGTATGTTCCGGTCTTTTATGTTACGGATTGCAACATGTTTCTTAGAACAGAACACATACTGAAAATTCCCTCCTCCTATATACTGATTTTCCAATATTTGATTTTTTGAACCATTTCTATAATGTGATATTTTGTAGGATTCAAATCGCGACATTGTAAAAATTGTGGAAAGGCCTTTTCCACCAAACAACTGCTGGAAAACCATTGGAAAATAGATTGCCCAGGATGCAATTGCCCTCAGTGTAACAAATTTTTCAGGAGAAGATCATCACTGATAAATCACATCAGAGACGAATGTGGTAAAGATGAAAACTACTTTTGCAATATATGTGAATATAAATCAAGATATAAAGGAAATCTTCTGAGACACACCAAAAAACATCTTCAAATTGTTTGAACTCGGATTGAAATAAAAAAAATGTTTGGTTGTGTGAAGAAACAGAGGAAATTGTTTTCCTTTTGTCTTATGATGCAGGGACAGGACGTGAACAGTTATAAGATCCATCAGTATTTTCAATTATGATTAATATTTGAAAAATAAATATGGATTCTTTTTTGTTTTATTCAACTTTTCTTACATAAAAGGCGCCTGTGGGACCCTTTCCCTGAAGCTTCGATACGAAATGCGCGTCGACACTTTCCACTTAGCTTGTGGAGTGATCATTCAAGTCCGAGAATGTTGTGCCCTGTGTAGACGTAATACGCCAAAAATTAGGACCTTTTGAATTTTCCCGACCGAGATTTCAATCTTAGTGGAGCAAAACGGTTCAGAACTAGAGAGGGTATCATTCTACCGAGAATTCGATTAATCAAAATAACGATTTCAACACAGTGGTCTGATGAGTAGAGTTTACCGACTTCAAAGATAATACCTCGATATTTCATGTGTTTATCTTCCACTTTTCGAGCTATAATCGTCTCATCTAGAGTTGAAAACTCCATGACAAATATCATCTAGGGATACCTCAAAATCAAAAGTCTACCAGTGTAGGGTAAAGTGGTTACCCTAAGCTTTGAACCCACGCCAACCGAATAAATGTCAACCTTTTTACAGTTGTTTGTTAATTAGTATTCGGGTACTTATTAGTTTTCGATATTATATAGTGTATAGACCAATATTCTGATGATTTTAGCATAATTTGAAATTGAAGACGAAATGAGAAATTGACCACTTTACCTATCCTGCTCACGTAGAATGGCATATACAAATTCATAAACGGGTAAAGAGGCCTACTTTAAATGAAACATCAGAATTGTGTCATTTCAGTAAAGATTCAATGAAATTTTGCATGGAATAATATTTAACTTAAACAACAGTTTTTAACTCAAAAATTATTGTAATTCTACATATCAATTAACAACAATCAACAGTCTTTTATTTTTCTTAATCTAAATATACTTACGTTTACTTATAAATAGTTAGATCAAGATCTTCAGATGATGTGGTGCTGCAGGTTTTTTCGGGTTTTCCTGCAGCTGAAAAAGCAAATGCGCCACTGGAATCAATGAAGTCGCTCCGGATCGCCAATTAATTTTTATTGTTGTTTTTATTTTTATCTTTGTAATATTAAATAGTCTTTATATATTTATTAACAGCTTTTTATAATAATTGCAAATATCAAGTCTTAACTTGTTGGCTTCTTGATTATTTATTAATAACAAATTGGGTCAACTTTTAGTTACTAATCTATAGAATATATAGATGTGCATTCATAATAGTAATTGAAAATATTCCTAGGAACAAGATTCACAACCCGAGCACGCTTCATGGGCTAATCTCTTACAACTAGGATACTGTATCCCACCATCTTCATGTTTTGATTCAGCCCAAACTTCGCCATAGTAAAAGCATTCAGGGTCATCATCGTCGTCAGTATTTTTGTCACTTTTCTTTTTAGCATCGTTCCTGCCACGTTTTTTTATTTTAGTTTTAAGTTTATTGGCAGTTTTAGTTGGGGTTAGTTCAATAGTAGCTTTTTGTACTCTCTTTGTAGCTTTCTTTTGTCCTTGTTGTATTTTTTTTTCTTGCAACTCATTTTTATATGGACTGCTGGTACGCCCTCTCTTTATATTCACATTTCTAGTCCAATAGTTAATGCTTTGGGAATTAGAAATATGTTGCGAGGCAATATTGCGAGGGATTTCCTGGGTTGTGGGTTTAATTAAGGATCAAATGTTGGTGGATGCAGGTGGTGTTATAATAACGTCCTGATTCAATGTTTTCCAGATCATCTTCTTGTTTTGGACTAATAAGTGGAAGACGAGACCCCAATATTTTTATATCCTCAACGGCGTTTTTTTTCGTGTACACGCCGTTTCAGCGTTGTTTGAGGAACACCGGAGGTTTTGCTTTTACAGCTTGTATAGCTTTATCCTTCGCTTCTGAACTGCATTCCTGCTGCTGTGACGTCCGTATGTAATTATTTGGCATATCTAAAATAACAGAGAAAAAATTAGTACTGAGGAGGTAAAGTGGCCAAATAGGTTGGTTGGCCATTTTACCCGATTTAGTATGCGGTGAAAAAAAATATACAAAAAAATGACTAATGAGGTTATATTGATGTACTTTGCAGGGAAATGAATAGCCCAATTAATCCACTGAATCGATAAAATCGTGCATTGTTTTTCTATGAAACTGATGACATTACTTTCTAACTATGTTCAAATCACTCACCTCAGATCAGATACCACAAAACAATTATTTCACCATAAAATCTGGGGACGAGCACTGGCCCGGCCGGTGTCAGTGGCCGGAAGCAGAAGTTGGCAACTTTACCTGCCTGGGCCACTTTATCCATCCTTTTCCTACTGGACGATTCAGAATGCAAATCCCTATGAAGGCACATAATTAATCTGGTCTTCACGGTTATTCACTTTTTTCCGAATCCAAAATAGCAAGTATAGACGTGAGCAAAGTGAACATCTGAAGAAAACTGATATTGTGTGTTTTATATTCCACTGGACAACGAGTAGGGTCATAAAGGTAATATACAGGTGGCTAACGTAATGAGGTTATTTATTGCCTCAAGCTATACGATACTGGTCAGAAGAAGGTTTGGTACGTAGGTACTCACATTTAAACTACTTACGTTCTTATAAACGGCTATAAAGTGGCATTTTATACCAGCTCACTCTCCTCACTTTGGAGGTTTATCTGAGTCATCAGTTGAGTCTGTCAAATATCATTTCAAAAGGGTAGTTGGGAACAAAATTTTAACTTATGATGAATTGAATACAGTCATAACACAGGTAGAATCATGTTTAAATTCCCGACCCCTCATTCGTCTCTCAGAAGACCCCGATATTTTTTGAGGTACTCACACCGAGTCACTTTCTGATTGGTTCATCAATGGCCGCCTTACCTCAAGAAGATTTGTCTCAGCACGAGACCAGCAAACTCAAAATTCATAATCAGTTAACGCAAATGGTACAGCACTTCTGGGCTGAGTGGTCCAAAGAATACTTGTCTCAGCTCCAACAGAGAGGAAAACGACATTCTTCTTCCGCAAGCACGTTACTGCTCGTCAAGGAAGACAAACTACCCCCCTCAAATGGTCATTGGGCCGAATTATCGAAGTTCATCCCGGAGAAGACAGTGTGGGGTGTTTAGAAGAGCTTCTTCTGAAATATGTGTGTTGCCAATAGAAACTGTTCCTACTGACTAACAATTTTTTGAAATTATCCAGTTTTACTATATGTAACTAATGTTACTTTTATTGTTATTTTCTTTAATCTTTTACTTTCTTATGTCTCGTACCACCCTGTACAGGTAAGTGGTTGCATTCCAGAACACTTGAACCTCTCACGATTCATCCCTCTCGAGCGAGCGCTGATCGGTTCAATATAAATAAGTAAGTTCCAGTTCTGTCGTAAACGGCAATAGTTGAACATCTGTTTGTTCTCTTCCATATTCACGCATTGTAAAATTATTCCAGTCTCTGCTATCGAAGTAAGTAGTTGAATGTTGAAGTAGTGTTTTATTAACAAGGTGAATGCTACAAAATTCAGTTTATCATACAAACAAAACACCTATCTTTGGTATTCAAATTCTCTGTGGAATTTATCCTCAAGTTCTTTTTCACATAATTTCAAAGAATTCGGAACCCATCCTTTACTTCCTCCGCAATGCACAATGATTAGTCGCGATCCTTT
>WOGO01005796.1:0-12177 GCA_015342085.1 Leptinotarsa defecta
TTTGTTCGAATTGCAAAAAATTTTCTCACCGAATATCCCTCGAACATTGATAAATAACTCATAATTTCATCACAACTTCCTCAAGCACGTTATTTTAGGTAACATCCCTCCGCCTTCGGCGTCGGGATGTTACCAAATAACGTGCTTGCGAAAACTGTGATAAAATTATTTCGTTAGTTATCAATGTCCTTGGGATATTATAGCTGATAACTACGCCACCATGATAATCTCTCTGAGGGTGGTTTTTAAGTATTATCTGTGAATATAAAATCTATTCCTGAGCAGAATCCAAAATCTGAAACAATCAAGCAACTGAAACCATCACCACGAAATACTAGGAAATCTATTGATGAATAAGGAAAAATATTATGAGTGTACATATTTTGAAAACTCTGAAAGGCAAAATTTTTAATTCAAAAAGCTTCGATTTCAAGATCTCAAATATTAAAGGACCGAAATTAAGGATTACTCAAAAGACTTATATTTTCTATATTCAAAATATGAATTGTGGCTAACCGAACGCAGAAGATAGTTTGAAATATATCTATGTCAGAATAATAACCTGTCTGAGAAGTTTCGGAAGGATTATTTGTGGATATAAAATATTCCTGAGCAAAATCCAAAATCTGAAATAATGAAGCAACTAAAACAATCACCATGATTTACTAGGGAATATATAAATGAATGAGAAAAAGTATTATGAATTGAAAAGTATACATGATGAGACTTTGAAAATAGTATTTCTACTACAAAAAGCTTCCCAAATAATGGTCCCAAATGATGGCAAAAAATGAATTTTATGTTGGAGGAAGGATTATTCAAAAACTTACATTTTCTACATTCAAATTATCAATCGTGGCTAAATGAACGTAAAAGATAGTATGGAAAATATTCATGTCAGAATGATCATCTCCCCGAGAGTTTTTCGAAGCATAATCTGTGAATATAAAATCTATTGCTGGGCAAAATCTAAAATTTACCTAGAGCTTCAACAGGTTCCATGATTACATGATGACATGAAATGGTATGAGAAAACATTCTGAAAATTGGGAATATATGCAAACTTTTCATCGGCGTTTTTTTGGGGTTTTTCATCTTTCACAATCTAATAAAATATAAAAATTGTAACGGAGAATTTCATCAAAATATCCTTATATGTTTTTCAAAAGAAGAGAGAAATATTTGGAAAAATAAGGTTTTAGATTTCTACTCCTCCATCGTTAATAAAGAAATTGTGGGAAACTTACGATGAAAGCAATCAATTTGAAAATAAACTTTTTACCGAGATAAGTAGATCATGCCTAGAAATTACTTTTGTAACTAACGAGTTTATGTTAAAATTATTTGCTTTTTTCCTCCTTTGGAAGATCCTCACATATTTTGTGTGTGAAGATGGAGAAGTATTTTTATATGTTTTATATAAAATTATCTTTGGAAATGGTCTATTTCCCAAAAATATTTTTTTCCAATAATAATAAACCCCTTTCAATTCAAAGAAGAATTGAACAATTCAAAAGTTTCATACTGACATTATACCTTTTTAGTTATCAACAAAAGTATTTTTTGCAGAAAACGAAATCCAATAGTCCAATAGTTGAAAAAAATTTTTCGACTTTCGTTCAATATACAAATATTCGTTTCAATTTTTATTATTCACCAAAGTGATATAATACTACAACACCCTTCAAAACTCCTATCTGCTCGGATGAAAGATAGTTTTTATGGCAATAAGAAATGCGATATATTAGATCAAGAATGTTCAGAAACATTTTGCATAGACACAGAAATTATTCAAAATTAAAGAAATATATCTCATTACCACGCTCAAACTAATGGTACTTTAAATTCTTGGGTATATCATAAAACTAATTACAGAAGACCAGTGCACAAATGCCATTTTGACATTGTGACAGACTTCTTCCATCTACACTAATTGTTAATTCACATGAGCCAATTCAATTTTAAACAGTTTTCCAAGCACGTAATCGAAAAAAAAAATAATGAAATATATGCTTACCAATTCATCGACAGAAAACATCATAATGTGTCTTTTCCACATTACGTTAGTTCATGGTTGAGTTCAATACGACACAAAAACATTTCAAAATTTTCAATTGAATCGTCCCCAGTGTGACTAGTTCTTCATTGAACTGTTTGGTGAAGGCGAAGTTCTGGTGTTTTCTTAGATCCTTCTCCATAACTTCTAGAATATCTGCGTTAAAAGAAATTCACACCGGTTAGTTTGGTGAACCATTCATTGAAAAAGATAATATTTGATTTTTGTGAAACCATCAGTAAAGGTAGATTTGTACATCGACTGATTCAATTCATCGTTGAATCAGATTATCTTGGTAACAGTACCAAAATGAATACAGTTAGTGCACAGGCACCGTCCTTAGAGCGACTTAAGGATTTTCCTGTAGTGCTTGTGTTTTGTCTTCAAAAAAATCTTTTTTTTTTCTATGAATTTTCTATACCAATGGTGATTTTTCTATGAATTATTCATTCGTTCAGTGTTTTCCTCAATAAAAACTCATTGATTTATTCCGCAACTTGGGGTCACAGTCATGATCAATTTTTTCTTGTATCATATGGTTTAAGCGTATTTTAGAACGTACATTTACTGTTTATTCAAATACATGCTTATTATTATTTAAAAGTTGAGAGACAATTACTTTCATTTATTTTATCATTCGATTTTTCCTATTCCACATTGGAGATATTTTTTGAAAACAGTGACTTTAAAAAAACCCTTTCTGCAGAAAATTTCACGGTGAATATGAACGGTTGGATGGTTGAAAGGAAAAATATATATTTCTGTTGAATAATTGAATTCAGAATTATATCAACATGTTTTTACTCTATTCATATGTTTTTGTTGTCGGTAGACATTTTTTTTATATATTTTTTGAAATTAATAAAGACGATTATTATTATTATTATTATTATTATTATTATTATTACTTTTTTTTTCACCGTACTGTGCGCTGGTCATGCCCTATCCCCCGAAGCCCCGATATATTCGGAAGGGCGCGCCTGCATTATCAACCAATGACCACTCCCCACACCGTGAGGTAAGTGATCATTGGGTCCGAGAATTATGTGCCCTAAGCAAGCGCAGTGAGCCAAGCCGATATGATTTTAAGATTCTAGAGTAGAGAGGGCATCATTCCATCAAGGACTCCAATAATCATAATTATTATTATTATAAAATAGCCGAAAGTTTGACTATGGCTTCCCTGGAAACCACAGACATAAAATCACACATTTGTTTTATTTGGATGATCTTGAATTTCATGTGCAGCCCGTAGACAGTAGCATCCTACACCATATGGATGCAGAAGAGACGTGTACTTACCTGAAGGTGAAACAATGCCATTCACAAGAGGTAGAAATGAAACTGTTGAGAAAGAATAAAGTTGCGACAGTAAATGTGCTTGTCGTTTCGGTTTCACACTTGTCCTTCAGAGGAAAATGACTCAGAAAAGGACTTAGAAGGAGATGTATCAACTCGATGTGAAGACTCCATAGGAGTGTCTACATGACAGAATAGTACTGGATGCACCTGTGAAGTCATCACGAGTTCGGATCCCCTTCTCTTCTTGGTCCGTGACCAAGAGAGAGCAGGAATTGAAGCATTTCTCTTTGAGGTTCTGCCCAAGCGGCTGATGAACACGTTTCAGTTATCGACACTGAATGAGGTGATGGCAACTCTGTCACCAAGTTGAAAACTGTTCAGCAAAAAGTCAACATAGAAGCCGCAGAGATCACTCCACTCCTGCGCTGATAAAAGATAAGTCAATGCATGGTCTTCTTGAATAAAATTTGAGACTTCCGTTCATCGAAGCACCTAATCTTCGCTTTCCTCTGGTCGAGTGGGTCGAAGTCGAAAAATTAAGGGCTCATCACGGCCTGACAGAATGGTCACTGGTAGCGAGGGTCTGTCGAAAGGTATCTAACACTCTAATGCACTCAATTTTGGCATGTTTATCATTCACGGACTCAGTCTGTATCCATCAGAACAACGCCGCCCTAAAAGTGCTTTCTTATCACAATCGGCACTTTTATGACTTGGAAGAGACACATGTGTTGCCTTCCATTCTGTGGGACATTGCCCCAACAAAATTATAAGTCTGATGAAGGTTTACTAGACTATCAGAGGAAGAAGATATTTGTCTTGGAGTTAGCTTCTGGTGAGACTCATGTCGTTCGAGAAGAAAAGGAGTTACGGATGAAATATAGAGACAGACTCTTCGTACCTCACAAACTCTAATCCGAATCACTCTATTGAGATGGGTTTTCTGATTTTTGAAACCCCTAATAGAATGATGCCCTTTCTACTCTCGAATCTCATGGTCATGCCAGCTTGTCGCCCTGCGGCAGGAATCTTCGGCGGATGAAGCTTTTTGCGTCTGCTTAGGGCACATGATCATTATTATCAGTTGAAAACTTGAATAACTATCTCTCAAAAAGACAACCAGAACACATGAACTCAAACTCAATTACTTCACATCGAGTTTTCTAATTGGCAAAAAAAATCTTCCAAATAACTATAGACCATTCGCTTTGCTATCAGTGATATCAAAAAGTATGGAGAAAGTCGTGAACCATTATATCCCATATTGTAATAACGCAATCGAGGAACGTGGAGAATTATGAGCTGTAGCGCTTGATATTTCTGAGGCCTTCTACCGTGTGTGGCATGATGGTTTGCTGGCCAAACTTCGATGTTATGGCTTGTCGGATCATTTTTGTATATGACTATTCATCTTCCTGAAAGAATGTTTCCTGCAAGTAGCCGTCGATAGATATCTTTCGAATACTTTTACCATCAATACTGGTATTCTCCAGGGATCCATATTGTCTCCAGCCCTCTTTTTAATGAATATCAACGACTTTTTGGAAAAAAAACAAGAATCCAACATATTGCTTTGTTGACGAGAGCACACTTGCGGCGAAATTAACCAGGTTCAATTCAATGCAAAAAAAGGAAAATAAATCCAAACCGGATATAATAGTCAGGTCAGACCATTTCGATTTTTGCTTCGATAAGCTTACTGAGGGTTAAAATGGACACCAATATGTCTTAGCACAATCATGTCGCTGGAATTGCAAAGGCTGCTTCTCAAAAGCTGTTAACAGAAAACTGTACACATCTCAGCAACTTTTGATGATTTATAAAGCTCTGATCAGACCTTCTTTGAAGTATTGTTCTCATGTAGAAAACAGCCATTCGCCTGATTGGAGACGCGAACATCACGTACAACCTTAATAGCCTGGAACACCGAAGAAAGGTTGGAGATTTGTCTCTCTTCTATAGATACTTTCACGGGAAGTGTTAAGTGACTTGGCGGTCTGTGGCCTCTCACCATTTTGAGGTTCAACTCAGTACACCTCGAACTTCACTGTTTAGGAACTCTTTCACCCGGAAAACTGCTTTCAAGTGGACTAAACTTCCTGAGAACGGAACTGGATTTAATCTCCAGCGATTCAAATCCAATGTGAATCGCTAGTTTCACACAGGCAGCGCTCTGAAAGCGCCTTAAGGATTTTTCTGTAGTGCTTATGATTCATCCTTAAAAAAAGCCTAATCTGGGCTGGACTCCTTTTTACTGGTAATTTCATCAAAATTCACATAGTGATGAAAATATTTCGAACCGTGGTTGATCGCTTTTGGCGATTTTTCTAATTTTTCCAACATCAAACAAAAACACAAAAAACAATATTATGAATTGAATTTTCACAAGGTCATCCTTGGAAATATTTCTTGTGGTTCAGCATAAAAATTGTAATAAATCTCCTACAGATTGGATAAAATGCATAGAGGATTCAAGTCAAGTGTCAGTGATTTCCCATAAGACGGGTCCAGGGAAAAATGTTTATGTTCATTTGTATGTACTTAGTTTACCATCGAAAAGCTAGTAAAATTTAGGTCATAAAATTTGTTAAAAATAATAACCATGTTCAATAATTATTTATTGCATAGACTGTTGAGAGATGAATTGAAATTCTTACAATATAATGTTTATTAAAAATGAATTTCCAGAAATCCTCTGGACAACAATAAATCTTCCTTAGTAGTTTGGTTCATCAGCATCTATTGGCGGATCATCAATATATTCATCCTTAATGTCTGCTTGTGAGTTAGAGTAGAACTTTCTTGAATCCGCCAATCGTGAAAACTGCTTCAGGTGTTGCAGATCCCTGTATTTACCCAACTCAATTGCAATTGGGCCAGAATACGAAGGGCTCTACGTCGTCCTTACACAATGCCTTCCTTTTTATTAGTTTTTTTACGTTTCCTTGAATCGAAGACCCAATGAACGCACCAAATTTGCAAAAGCTATTGTGCAATATGAACTTTGGTTGGTCTTTGACAATTCTGACTGATAGCACTGGGCTCGTTTTTCTGTACATTCCGGGTAGATTGCTTTTCATTACCACTTCACGACAATTATTGGGTCAACACTGTCTACCATTCAGGGAGAAACTTTGCATTGTGGACTTTGAGGTTTCTTTTCCAGGCGCTCCCAGACCTGAACGTTTCTTCCCCTGGAACAAACATGCGATGTAAAGTTAAGTCTGAAGTGGGTTCAATGCCACCATTAACTCAAATCCGACAAATAATGGACGTGAACGTTTTTTTCCCCGGCTCCGTCATATTCCTTCCAACAGTATATCAAAATTCCAAACGCAAGAAAAACTTATGAAAATATTTACACATAGGACAAGAAAGATATGAAAACAAACCTGATTTCATTTTTTTATCCTTACTACAGCCTTCTAGTGAAGGTGAGTTGGGTGGATGTCTATTCACAAGAATAATAAAAATTCAAAACCGAAATGGAAACCATTTCAATTATACTTGACACGGGTCAGTTGCCACCACGAGTGTATATTTCTATACGAAATGTTATTTATGCTCTGAAAATAATACGTAGAAGGCATTCATACGTCATCATGTTTTCCGCTGCAGTTCACAAATAGTTGTTTGTTACATCAAAAAAACAGTGGTAGTATTTCTTGGAATTTCATTCCTCTGAACTTCTTCTTCATATCATGACAGAAGACAGACGATTCGAAATGTCCACAATATTTTCATTCATACTATGTATATAATCAAACCTACTATTAAAACACTATGCAATGTTTACTTTCAATGGACTCCCCATGAATTGTTGGAATATTTCTATGAAATTTCATTGAAATTGGGTTGTATTGAAAGAAGATAATGCAGCAAGGAATTGGAATCATGAATTTGCAAAAGTCGTACGAAGTATTATAATTTATCACTCGAAGGATTGTGTTGTTGAGAAGGACTTGACTATATAGCTTTCATTTGCGAAGGCAGGGTGTAATCTATATTGGTCTTAAAATTTCTATTGGATCCGTCTGCGGAAATTTACATTGTATTCCTTTTCAGTATTATTCATGAATGAAATAGTGAATAAAGTTTACTGAAACTGTTTTATGAGAGACTCAAATAAGACCTCCAAATTGTTATATAAAACCTCACTGGAATCGTTGCAATGAAGACTTTGGAAACGTAAATGGAAAAATTATCGTTGGAGTCCTCATTAGCAAAAATATTCAATCATAATATCGATCAACTGAATAATCTGACTTGGGATTAAATGGAATAAAGCATTCACAATTATTTGTAGAATTCAAGACGATTTATAGATTTCAAGAAAACGTGGTAATTTCCAAAATAGGTGAACAAAAGCGAATCACAAATCTTTTTTGGATTTTTCATAAAAAATCTGAGCTGACTAAAAGTGAAGAAGATCCTCACGGCTCAATAAATAATAAAAAAATCAATGAAGTCAAAAAAATTATTTGACATATTCTACTTCCAAATCTAAAATTATAGTGGGTGACAACGAAATCATTGTAAATGGCGTTATTCAGTTGTTTATGGGAGGAAAAATTTGAATTTCGAAAGCCAATATTCCTAGCGATATATTAATTGATAACCTAGCCGGTTTAAAATCAGGGAAAGTCAAGAATTTCAATTGAAACTCTGTAGCTAACGGGCCGTGGTCGAAAGGAATTTGTAGTACCGAAATTTTTGTCTGCTACTGCGGCGGTTATATTTCGAAGGCTTGGTATTGACTGACAAGTGACCATTTGTATTCAAAATGGCGACGAAGGAGCCATTTTCTTAAATCAAATATGGCGACACTTTGACGTCGTCTATGGAAATATAATTGCAACATTCAGTTGACATTCGAAACCGAGTTAGAAAAACAGATGAATTTCTTAGACTTGACCACTACATACAATCAGAATAAATTTGAGTTCAATGTTTTCAGAAAACCAAGCATTACCATCCCAAGCGATTCTTTCCACCCAGTCATAAATTAGGAGCCTACAATTCAATGTTACACAAAGCAACAATCCTACTAGGGAAATTGATATAATTACACATATAGGTCATAATAATGGTTTCAACGCAGACTATCCAGAACTTAGGTCAGAAAATAAAGCCATAAGTTCACTTACAGATTAATAAATACCCTTTGGTCAAACAACCTGAAATTAAGAAATGGGTACCTAACTATAACATATTTTGGAAAAAGAACAGAGATGATTGCGGGTTTCTTCAGAAAAAACAATGTAGAAGTGGCACTAAGACCACATGCCAGGTTATCAGATTTCCTTTTCAATGCCAAATATGGAGAAATCTGGAGTGTAATAGTGTTTATGTGGGACAATGTGGTCGAAATTTCCAAAAACGGGTTCTATATGGGCTAATGTAATCAACCATTGTTAGTTTAATGTATAAGTTTGAAAATGTCCTTATAGGATGAAACTGCAGTAACATCAGTTACAAATAAAAGTGGTAGAAACATAGGAAGTTTCAATTTTCTTTCCTTCATTAATCTCTTTTCCTTTTACATGCCAGCTATATAATCTCTTTTACTGCTTCCTAATTTTCTTTCAGATGATATTCCTACATCGATCTCCACTTCAAACACACAATATTTCACGATATCATCACTAAATCTCAATTTAATTATTCAAAACAAGAATCTGTTACACTAATATCATAGGTAATTCAAGTACAGGGTTAAGTAACTTTTCGTTCAAAAATATCTCACTTCAAATTGGCTTCTTTGACTTATTTGTAAAATTATTCCGTTGATGATAAACAATGCATCGAGAAAAAAGTTCCCACATTTTCCGTTAGCTTATTCTAGTAGTTATATGTAATTGGAGGAGAAAAGATAATGTGTAGTAAAATCAATAAACAACAGTCACCAAGTAAGAAATTATGTGAAATTTACTTTCGCTTGTTTGAGACAGATTTTGTTGGATGTAGAAAAACGACATGATTTAAATGTCATTCCTTCTCATATTTGTTCAGTTTTGAACAATGGAACAGCCATGCTGAATGAACATCATAATTGAAGTTTTATAAATATTAATCTAAATGCAGATCAAACTCCTCATGATGAGATTGCCTATCGAGTTTGAATGTATGCATATAACCTAAGTATGAACATTTCCATCAGTTTGGATTACAGAGTGGTTTAATGACTGTAACAATTTTCATATTCTCCAATTACTTTCAATCCGCTTGGAAATCTATAACAATTACAGTTATTGGGATGATGGATGAGCACAAAAGATTTTTTTGGTTGTTTTTTTTTGGTAGAAATCAATTGACAACGTCTTTAAAAAATCACAAAGAATTTGGTAAAAACTCAAGCAGTAACTTCACAACTGAGTTCAAATGTGATGCTTTTGATACTGACGTCATCAACCTGAACATAAACAATGGAACAATTCAAATTGTAACAAATGTCAAGCATCTGGGTTTTGCACTGAACAACTTTTTGATCTTCATTTCACGTTTTGATTATATTCATAAAAGAAACTTTTTTTATCACTCGAATTTTTTTTAAATTATCAGCTGAAACCAAAATTACAGTTTCGAATTATCTAGTCACATAATTACTTTTGAATTTTGTATTTTATCCTACATGAGAACTCGTTTGAAACACTCACGTAGAAAAAGTTTCACACAAAGTCAGATTGTCCCTATGCCCAAAAATCTGTGAAAAATTCCGGAGTTCAGGGCCTAACGAATCCATAATAACGAATAAGGTGAATATTCAAATTTCACGGGGTGCGTACATTCGATTAGCAATTTTTTCTTTTTTTTTGTTGGTACACTAGTTTCTAACACGTGTTTACAGTTTGATGTTCAGCATGTTCAGTTTGTTAGTGAGAGGCATAAGAGTAAGACGTGTTTTATGTGATCGGCGATTTTCTGCTCTCGAAAAAAATTGATCAAAGAATTTACACCAAATTTTGAGTCAAAAATGAAATTCAGTGCTCAAAAACACTTGAAGACAGTGGCATACGGTGATTGTACCCTGAGTCAGAAAAATATTTACAAGTTGTACAAGCTTTTCGCAGAAAGTCAAGAAGATGTGAACGACGACGCTCGTGCTGGACGCACATCAACAACCGATGAAAATGTTGAAAAGAGAAGAAAATTGTTAGTGACAGAGGAAATTTTGGGCATAAAGCATGTGGCAGCAAAGTTCGTTCCAAAATTACTGAATTTTGACCAAAAACCGGTAAAGAATCATGGGTATATACTTATGATATCAAAACCAAAGTTCAATGGAGAAACCAGAAGGACAAGAAAAGCACGTCAAGTTTGATCAAATGTCGAGGTTTCGCTCACCGTTTTCTTAGATTTCCGTGGCGTAGTGCATCAGGAGTTCTTGCAACATGGCCGTACGGTCGATAAAGAGTATCTTGAAGTTATGCGCTGTTTACGAGAATGTTGCACCGGCTCACTGGTCATTGCTTGCTCCCAAAATTAAAGAAACCCATGAAAAGACGGCGTTCTGTGATAATTCAGGAAAAAAAAGCCGAATCGCTGAAAGAACTCAAGGAAATTCCGAAAAGTGTATATCAGAATCAATTGGAGGACTTGATTAGCTTTCATTTGCGGAGGCAGGATGTAATCTAGTAAGTATTGGTCTTTAAATTTCTATTGGATAAGTATTCAATGAAAATTACAGATAATGAAATTACTTCATTTCAACGCCGACTTTTCAGTAATAATCACGAATGAAACAGTAAATATAGTTTACTCAAAATGTTTTATGAGTAACTCAAATAAGACCTCCAAATTGTTATATAAAACCTCACTGGAATCGTTGCAATCAAGACTTTGGAATTATTATTAACCACACTAATTTTCAATATCAATTGAAGAACGTAGATGGGAAAATTGCTACTGGGTTTCTCATTAGGAAAAAATATTCAATCATAATATCGATCAACTGAATAATCTGACCTGGGATTAAATAAAATAAATCATTCACAATGATTTGTAAAATTCAAGACAATTTGTAGATTCCAAGAAAACCTGACAATTTCCAAAATAGGTGAACACAAGCGAATCACAAATAATCTCATTTGTATTTTTTCACAAAGGAGTATTATCTTGAGATTGTGCGCCTTTGCTTGCGAGAATATTTCACCTGCGCACTCGTTCGTAATTCTTTGGCCAAAAACAACACTGTTTTCATGCCTCAGTCACCATATTCACCAGATTCCACCCCATGCGACTTCTTCTTGTTTCTAAGATTGAAGAAACCCATGAAAGGACGTCGTGAAGAGAAAAAAAGCCGAATCGCTGAAAGACCTCAAGGAAATGCCAAAAAGTGCATATCAGAATTATTTCGAGGATTGCAAAAAACACTGGCTGGAGTGTATTATATCTGAGGGGAACTACTTTGAAAAAGACGAAATAGAAATTGAAGAAAAAATTAATGAATTTAAAAAAAAAATAAATTTTTAACAATATCAGTTATCGTTGACTTCAAGAAGGTCCTCAATAAAAAAGACTGGAATTTTCTTCCGAAACATTTTATCATCTCAGGTACCGAAAAACTGAAATTGGAAATATTCAGGGATGTTGTCAACAAATTATACTATACAATCCATTTAAGTCAAAACGAGTCACCTTGTAAAAGTCATTCGATATTGAGACTGTGAAAGAACTTGAAACACGTCAACTTCAGTTTTCAGAGAGACACATTTCTACATGAAAATCAATCTCTTGTCAGCCACCCCTTTTCCATAGCAATCCACATGCCAGAAAAAACAAAAGGGAATAATAGCCATCTTATTGAAAAAGTTTTTCAA
>WOGO01005797.1:0-12176 GCA_015342085.1 Leptinotarsa defecta
TACTCCATGTATGTGGATTTTTCTCAAACTCAAGCATCACATCCAATTTCAGTCCATCACTGATTTCATTGGCAGCTTCCTTTTTTATCTGCCCCACATGACTAAGCTCGCAGAACTGCTCTCTGTTTTGCTCAATGTTTCTTGTGATATGGGCGGTAAATTAGAAAATTTCTCATGTAATTGGCGAGCTACTTCCTGTTGTGTTCAGGTTTTATCTCCGTAACCAATCATTTATAAAACTGTTATTTTATGCATTTCCGTTAATCTAACCATTTGTCAGACTCGAAGCTAATGAACACTAATCTCGAATCAAAATACTGACAACTTATGTTGTAACATACAAAACAAGTTGAAAGGCATTTCAAACTAACGTTGCCACGGAAGCTATTTACAGTTTTTCAAAAGATACCATCTTAAAAGAACACTGCTATGGTTTTTGCTTACTTTCTTATCATCAATACCTCAACATGAAATAAGTTTTGAGTATATTGCAATAAGTTTTGAGTGTATTTTATCAAATTTCATGATTTCATTTCATTTTATCTTAATTGTTGCAATGAAATTAAAAACAATTATATTTTTGAATAGAGAATGAAGAGACATTTCAAACGATATATCACAAGTCTTTACTTCCCATTCTGAAATTGGGGATTGTACCTGTCATTCGATGGGGGTTGAAGGTAGGGATAGCATTTTTCCGTTGAAGTATGTCAACTAATAATTTGAATTTTACGGTGGTCTTTCAACCACCGTATAACATATTCATTACATATTAATATTTTACATTTCTGCTCGAATGGTTCCCATTGAAAACACGAGCGGTAGTTCTTGTAGATTTTTTATGTTTGTACTATACACCCTCTACTCCAATCTATTCTTTAGTGTATGAATCAACAAAAAAAACGAATTGAAAGAGGTCAAACATAAAAAACTTCACGTGATGAAATTCAGGCCAATATTCTTCACTTCAAGAAGTTGTTATTTCTATTAAATTCATTTCATTAGTGCTCAGTTCGAATGTTTCAAAAAGTTTGAGTTAGAAATATTACAGAGTTGAATATAGAATTGAAAGACCCTTCAAGTGAGCTATCACCGGACTATAATTTTTATTTGAAATTTTTCACATGTGATTTGTTGTGGGAGGGGGGGATGGCTGAAAAGTGGTTGACTTTCAGGTCAAAATGCGTTTCCTTGAGAACTGAGTTAATTATTCAGGATGGCTGATTTCAACTCGGTTGCACTGAATGACTAGGTTTGGTAAAGCATATTACTATAATAATAATATAATAATATGTATTCATTCAAGAAATGGGAATATTGCATCGGACATTGACTGAGATTCATGCATTAAATCAAGTACCAAGATATAAATTCAAAATAGCTACACTTGAACATAATATAAATGAATAAAACCAGTAAGTAGTATATTTTCAACAAATAATTTGATCTTTGTCATAAATTTTTTGAGATTTGATACGCATCTTAAATTTTCAGGAAGAAAACTATAAAGTTTTGGTCCTAAATACCGGTAGGATTTCTGCCCAACTGATTTGAGCATTAATAGTATGACGATACTATTATTCCGACGTGTGGAATATTTATGGGGAAAAGTGGTTGATTCTTTTTTGTTTTTATGCTGTACAACAGTATTATTTATAAAAGGCAGCTGTCTGGGATCAAATATTCCAGTTTCTGAATAAACTAGATCGCTAGGGTAGTCGTAACCTTTACGTAGGATACATCTGATAAATCTCTTCTGCACAACCTCAAGTATATGTAGATAAGTTTTCGACACTCCACCCCAATCAATTATACCATATCTCAGATGGGGTTCTACTAAACTCTCATATAACATAATTTTCTGTTTTTGATTGAGTATGTTTGCTATCCATTTGAGTTTGTGAAGTGTGCAACGTAATTTTTCAACTATGTGGTCTATGTGCTGGTCCCATCTGAGGTTGGTGTTCAAAATTATTCCAAAATATTTTATTTTCTTTGTGGTTTTGATGGTTTTTGTATATCATGATGTCATATTCTGGAATGATGAGTGATAGGTTTTCTCGAAGTTAATAGATGAGAGCCAGTGGTTGAACCACAATTTGATTTGTTGAAGGTCATGTTCTAATTTCTGTTTCAAATTGAACGAGTTTTTGTCTTCACAAAACAAAAAAGTACCATCAGCAAAACTCAGAATGTTGGAGTTGATATCTTGGAGAAAAAAGTTGTTCAAGTTAATATTGGATAGGATTGGTCCTAACACCGTCCCCTGGGGTACACCACATGTAATAACTTCTTCTCCACTTATATGATTTCCCACTTTTACCCTTTGCTCTCTCTTGTATAGATAATTTTTGAAAAGATTATTCGCTATACCTCTAATTCCGACATCGTTCAGAAGATTCGGTAAGATAGAGTGATTAACGGTGTCGAATGCTTTGCTAAGGTCTATGAAAACAGCAATAGAGGGTTTCGATTCATTCAAACATGAATAAATTTGCTGGGTAAGTTTTTTCATTGGGTCTTGGGTAAACATATTCTTTCTGGAACCGTATTGTGATTCTGACAACAACTGGTATTTTTCACCCAGTATATTGATGAAATACTCCAAAATCTGCCCCCATCCAAAAATAGATTCCGTCTACGCATTGAATCATTATAAGCTTTTCCGGTGCCCAGCTTCTCTTCAAACTTCTCGATTGAATGAACACAGGGTCACAATAGTGAAAGCTCTGTAAATATGAGAGCAAGGATGAACGAATATAACATATCATGATATAAGTGGTGTATTTATAATAAAGCAGAGAGCGAACAAAACGAACAATAATAATCGTCTGAAAGCTCTCCAAAATTGGACGTTATATCTAAGGTGGTCTCTGAATTATTGAGTGCTTTGTCAAGGAGATTACATATTTTCCTAAGCTCGTGCGGATAAAAGCTTGACGTTCTCTCAGTGATCTCACCATGATTCTCAATAAGAGTGACATAATGCGAACTTTATATTTTTCCATGGCGATGGCGAATAGCTGTAGAAAAAATATTGCACCAATATTACCAAAAAACATCTTGGTGAAACTGGTCAGTTTTTTTATTGATGTTCTTCACCTTTTGTCCTCCATATGATTATCTCTGGGTGAAACTGACAGATTCAGTAAAAATCGTTAACTTAAATTTTAACTGAAAACAATCCACCCACACTGAAACGAATGTAGAAAAGCAGTATTTTTTTTCTGGTATAGGAAAAGGTCCTTCAATAGACAAATCGTCAAAATCTTGGATTGTACTTATAAAAAAGGGATAGTTCGAAATTTTTTCAAGTAGTAAGAATAGAAGTTATTTGTATAATACCTGAATTGAATATCTATAATACAATAAATGCAAATAAAATGCATTTAAGTTTCCTTCTGCAGCAGGAGATGTTAAAATCACCCTGTCGAATGAGAGGTCAATCTTGGAGCTAAGAGTCACGACAGCTGAACCAATTAATGACATTCATGAATAATCTCAATAGCAACATTCAGTTCACACTCGAAACAGAAATGGAGAAACAGATAAACTTCTTAGACACCATTACACACCATCAGAATAAATTTGAGTTCAATGTATTCAGAAAACCCAGCTGTACAGATATTACCGTCCCAAGTGATTCTTTCCAACCAGACAGTCATAAACTACCAGCCTACAATTCAATGTTGCACCCACTACCTTTGTCTGATAACAATCTAGCTGGGGAAATTAAAATGATCACACAGATAGGCTATAATAATGGTTTCAACTCAAACATAATCCAGAAGTTAGTTAGAAAACAAAGCCATAAATTCACTTATAGTAATTGTTTCTCTCAACACGTTTCGAAACATTTGAGACCTGTAGAATCATTCTTTCTAAAATTTTGAGTGTGGCTGAGGCTGTTGCATAGAAGACCCTTTTTTCAACATATGTCCAAATGAAGGATTTGCCGTCAAAGTGCTGAAGGTAGATTATTAAGATGATCCCCGATTTCATTTTGAAGAAAACCCAAGTATGTAGCCCCTGTTAACTGAGCTTGAAACAATATTTTCCCAATTATTCTATTTTCAACGATAACAGCCCAGTCATTGACGTCAAACCTTTCTTGAAAATTGTCCTCTCTCATTGCATGTTGATTTTAATGGGCCCAGTACCGGGAATTTTGCTTATTCGACAAGCCATTATTTGTAAGCCGTGATTCATAAAAAAATAGAATAAAGTTGATAAAATTTGATTTAACTCTATGATTTTCAAGTAACCAATCACAAAACACTACTCCTCTATCGCCATTGTGAGCATACAAATGTTGGTATATCTGACATTTAAATGCTCGATATTCGTGCTTTTTCAGTATTTTTCTTGCTACTTGGTGACTTACCTGCATTTCTCGACTGATTTCTCTGAAAGAAACCGTTTTGTCAACCTCAACAATACCAAAAAAACTAATCTTAGTATCATTTATGATAAACCTATGTTCTGCCTTTCGATTTTTCTCTTGCCTAAAACGATTCTTGACATACGGAAAATACTGATAGGATGGATGTTACCTATTGGAATATCTCTGAGCATAAAACTCAGCAGCATTCCTTGAATTTCTGTGGCATCCTCGAAACAAAAACTCCATATTCACTTTTTCACTCAGAATATACTTTATTTTCACTGAAAATCAAACAAAAATTTGAAAACTTTGACCTTCTGCTCATGAAGCTTATGCAACTGCTATAACCTAAGTTAGTGTTTTGTTCTTCAAAGAAGACGTGATGGAAATAAGTCTAAAATATTATGCACCATGGCATTCTTGACAGAGGTGAATGAATCATCATCAAGTATTTTTTTCGGTATGTTAGGTTAGGTTAGGTCAAGAGTGAGTAGGTTTATTCAAACCTCCATTGCAACCCACACTGCAACCCTACGGCACTGCCAAACATTGAAAACCTGATTAGGTCCCCAGCGGGGCAGGCACAGCTATGTGCTCTGCTGTTTCTTCATTTCCAAACAGAGGCGACACACACTGTCTTCCGACAGTCCAAGTCTCTGCATATGATGATTCAAATGACAGTGACATGTGAGGAGGCTTGTTAGACATCATAGTTAAAAATCCTAATTAGACATCGTATGTTGGTCGGTAACCGGTCGGTTCGACGTGGGTGCTTTGTTCACTCGGTGATTCAATCCCCAGGCTGAACGATCAGTTTTCACTTGCTATCGTGAACCAGTGTTAGGAATCACACGTTAAAAGGTTAAACCTCGTTAGTCCTTAGCTCGCACAAGTTTCGACTTGTGAGGGTTGTCGTTTGTAGGGGTGCGACAGCTGGTTAACGAAAAAACAGATTTTGAAACAGATTTTATTTTGAAGGGTTCATCCCTGTGGCTGTTTGGTATCAAGATTCGAAGGGAGAATAAACGCCTTGTAGTGAAGTCCTGGAGGATTCTGCTAGAAGTCCTTGGTATATACCATATTCAACATGTTCGCCGTCTCATTCTAGTATTTTCGTGTTAGCTCCTTAGAATCCTCAGCGCGTCAAGCTGAGTTATTGCAATTGAGGCAGGTCGTTCGGTCGCCTGCCTTGTTAAAGGTTCATTATTTTTTTACTGTGTCACCATTCCTTCTCATCATCGTATACGGATGTTCCATAGCAGACCTATATTGAAATCTTCTTACCAAACTATCTCCTCACAAGCCACTGTTTGGTAGTCTTTAGGACAGTGGTGAAAGCATAGGAAAGGCAAAGACTTTAACTTTCAAGGTGCGATCTCGAACAGAGCAGAGGTTTACTGCATCAAAATTCCGTCATTGACTTATGATTATTCCAACAGCGGTTAATGTGCTTCACGTATTGCCGTATTTTGTATGGATATATGTATTCGTTCGAATTTGAAAAAGAGTTTTACTGCACTAGTCCAACTTCTGAACAAACTTTTCCAGACGAACTTTCATACAAAGTTGAAATAACCCGTGTGTTGCTTTATTCGAATTTATACAGATGCACTAAAATACCTTCACGCTACGGGATACCTGTGTTTCAGCTTGAATAATTCCATATAATCGCATCGTTGTTTCAAGAAGGTTTACTCAGTTCGAATTGAAATTTCAACACCATATTGCGTTTCAGATATCGTCGCTTGAATAGAGATATACCACAACTAATTCAGTGGAAGAAATATTTATCAGGAATTGACGATGTCATAACGTAAGTTGAATTGAAAAGTTATGCCAGTATTTTGATATCTAGGAAATTGAATAAAACTAAATAGAACTGAATAAAAATTCCTGAAAATGGTTCAAAATTCCGTGAAATCAAAATAGTGTTAAGTCTTCGACGTTTCTACACTCAGGTTATCGAACTAGTAACTTTGTTCAGGTACTCAAAATAAAACTAGAAACACCATATGTCAATATCACTTCACCCATTATTATCGCTTGTTTATTATTGCTTGTTAACGCTGACTCATTAAAGTGATCCTGTTTGTTTAAAGGTGGTTGACAATGTTTCATGGTCAATTTCATCAGTTCGGACTTTCATTGTCTAATAATAATGATATACAATGATTTGAAATCCCTAAAACAATCAAAAAATTGAAATGAATAGCCACAAATAACAATTATATTAAGCAAAAAACCCTGAAATATTTTAACAATAAAATAAATAAAATAAAATACAAATAACAATTGGCGTTTGGCGGTCGCCAAACGGTCAGCTTCTGCTAAACCGGTGAAGGGGAGAGAGGGAAGAGAGGATATCATACTCGAATGACCCATAAATAATCATCTAATCCAAGAACTCTGGTTGAGGAGAAAATCCAAAGGAGCCGCATATATGTTGTCCAACAACGCATTTAGCCGAGCTAGCGTAGATATACGCAACATATGGAAACCATAATCAAGCGGAAAACGGCCAACTCCCGCCAAACGGTAACCACCTTTATAGATCGGTATAACAATTGATGTTTTGAGAAAAGGTGGAAATATGCCTTCTTTGAAGGATTCATTTGTCAGAGATACTAGTTGGTTCAGGACACTATCTGAAAGATTTTCAAATATACTAACACAAATGTCATCAAATTCAGTTGCGGTTTTCAATATGATGTAACGTTTCTTTCAATTCATCAATATTAGTGAAATACAAGATTGAGTTTTCATTAACACTCACGTTTGCTACATTTATTAGTGGATCATATGCTACGGTTATATTTTTTATCAATTCATCTGCCACTGAAGAATAGTACTCATTTAATGTGTCTGGATTCAACTCCAAATCTACTTTTTTTTGGAATTCTTCCCTAAAAGAACATCTACTATCATCCAACTCTCCTTTGATTAGTTGGTAGCATCATCTATGCGATTTTTATAATAATTTTTTTTTGCTAACTTTATAATCTTTCGATATACTGATCTATACTTATTGTAATAATTATGAAAAAATCTGCATTCATATATTCTAAAAGAACATTTACTATCATCTAACTTTCCTTTGATTAGTTGGTAGCACCATCTATGCTATTTTTATAATAATTTTCCTTTGCCAACTTTATAATCTTTCGATATACTGATCTGCATTTATTGTAGTAATTATGAAAAAATCTGCATTCGTATATTCTCTGATATAATGAAGAGATCTCATATTTCTAGCAGACTTTTTCAATTCTTCTGTAAACCATTGCTTCTTTTCTTTGTTTTTGATCTTTCGAATGAGAAAAATGACATTGAAAATTTCAAGGAGCTTATTGTGAAAGACTTGAAATTCTTCTTTTACTGTTGTAGTTGAATCCCAATTTGTTTGCTGACATTTAAATAGAACATATTATAGTTGGATGCAGTATATAGCCTACCATATCTAAATTTCTCTTGGTCAGAGAGATCTGCAGATACAACCGAATATGTGCCTTGCTCTGTATCTCCGAAATACGCGTTTATTCTTCTGGTTATACTTTCAAGGTAATTACACTTCTTCACAAATTTTTTCGAGTGGAATATTTAGAAAAAAGTATCAAGAAGGAACACATAATCAAGGCACTCACTAAATACAATATCAGATCGATATTCAACAGCTTGTACGTAAACGATATGGCTTTACTCTTCCAGGAGATAAAGGTTGACTAGAGACATGGGGGATGGTTTATCGACTGGAAGGATTAAGTCAATCCGAATAAACTACAGATGAGTACTCCGGGATTCTCGTAAGAGTTTCTAGAATATATCGAATGATTCAGAAGTCCTTGACGTCACGAAATCTGTTTTGCATACAGGATGAATTATGTGAAAAAATTACGTCTAGTTAATTTTCACTGGCAAAATAACAATGATGATGTTTATTGTTTCAGTATATAATTCAATGAAACAATAAAATTTTCAAATGAGTATACAGTCTTGGACTCAACAGATTTTTCAAAATTGTGCGTGAATGTTCATGTGATAATAAGTTATTTATCCATTGTTTTCATCGAATTTTTTAGGTTTTATCACCTTTCACAATCTGAAAAAAATCAGAATTGTAATAGGGAACTTTATGCAGATGTAGAGAGAGCAAACTGTTCAGTTCGTTTTACTTTCGAAATGTGTGAAATATGTCAATGTTGTTGATAAATAGAACTTTTTTTTGTAAAAAATACTGTTAGTGTACCCTCTCTAGACTCAAATGAAGTTCCAAATGATAATATTTTATTGTATTGTATGGTGGGTAAATGGGCTAAATATTCATAAGTAACTGCGTAAACCCCAAGTATCTTTCACAAAAAAAACTAACTTGTACTAACTTGTAAAAAGTAACTTGTCGTTACTAATTTTCCTAACAACAAAATAACTATCTAAACGTTTCGGATGCTGAAATCTGTCTCCGAAAAAATCTTGACGCGCGTTTCGCTAACCTAGTTGGCATCCTCAGGAGATCAATATGACTAAATTTTACTACAATGTTAGTATTTTTATATGCCAGTGGCCTTACTTCTACCAGTTAGTAGTACCTAACTACTACATGTTATTGAACCTATGCTAAACTACCTGTTTTCAAAATCTCTAATTTGTTATGTATTTCCTCTAATGCAAATTCAAATTCAAATTCATTTATTCGTAATTGTAACAGCAGCCATCTATAAGATGGATGAAGTCTATATTAGTGACTATCCCCTACATTTTGTTTCGCCAATATTTTTCTGTTTTCATTTAGAATTATTACTCATAAGACCAAATAAAGGGCTATTCAAAATAGGACCTTTATCACTATTCATAGAACTCGTTCCACACTTTTCGATTTCCCAGCATTCGATTTCCCAGCATTCCCAGAAACATGTTGTACTGTACTGATCTCAACAATTTCTTACTCATTTTTATTCTGCGAATATGCGAAAAATTTTCCTTGTAACGAGCGGATAAAGTCTGGGAATTACGGAATGAGCTGCGAGGATTGTGGCAAGAAATATGTTGATCAAACCAACAATTAGCTTGCTACAAGGAACATGTTTAGCATGTTCGGTTCCATAGACCGGATGAATCTAGTGTCACTCAGCATGTCAAAGAGAGCGACCACAGAATAGATGAGGAATGAATAAAATTGTTGAGGCCGGTACATGAAAACAAGTTTCTGGATGCCTTTGAAAGTTTGGAAATCAAAAAGTGTGGGATGAGTTCTATGAATAGCGACAAAGGTCCTATTTCGAACCCACCTTTGTTTTGTCTCATGACTAAGAATTCTAAATAAATAAACTAACAAGTCTTGGATAAAAAATGTAGGGGATTGTCACTAACATAGAAAAAATGCATAACAAATCGAAGGTATTAAAAAACAGATATGAACAATAACAGATACTAGTTAGGTACTACTGACAGGTAGTAGTTAGGCCACTAGCATATAGAAAGACTCCTGAGGACGATAACTTGGTAAGCGAAACGTGCGTCAAGAGACCGTATTTTTTGTTGTAGTGTTGAGAAAGTGTTTTCAATAGAAAAAATTGTATATATGAATGCAAACTATAAATTGGCTTTTTACTTATCTGCATGATCCACACATCTTTGTAAGGAGTTCTTTTTGAAATCAATTGGTGCTGAAGAGGCAAGTGTCTTATTCCGAAATCTTGATGTTCACCATTGACTACTTGTAATGCATTGTTTGGAACCTTTGGTGTAGTAATGAATATTACTGGAGTTTTTTCCCAACACCAAATCGTTATCACCTTGACACGTGTTTCAAAAATGAGTTTTGATCTTCCTCTAGAATAGAGGGTGATGCCTTTCCCAGAATATCGACTGTGTAGTGGGACGCAAATTGTTCAGCTATTAGCTTTACTTTTTCTATGGCTGTTGTTGCCATTGAACCATCCGCTTGTGTTAGTGGTGGAATTGTTGATTTTGTGAAGTTCTGATTAACAGCTTCAGCTACCGACTAGAAGGATCTAGACCCGTTGGGATTGGAAAGCAGTTTAGCTCTGTGTTACTGCCGGTTGTTGAACCAAGGTTTGTCGTTAGAAGGTCGTTTCATTAAAAATGGAATATATGCATCAATGGATGATAGAATAACTTCCGTGACTTCAGAAGTACAAACATCTAGTCAGGGAAAATTTCGGAATTGGTTTCGAAGATCCCCCCATTCAGCTGATTTGCGCGGCTTAGATCGTTCCCCAACATTCATCGGTAATTTACTCAATACTGAGATGAGTTTGTGTTCAGAAGATCCCAATGGATACCCTACGGTATATGTGTAAATTTCTAGATTGGTTGTTAGATGTAGACACACAAGACTAGCATACTCTCCATCACGGTCAGGAATCCTGGTTGTCTCATTTATAATCTGAGTGAGTCCGCTGCTCATTGCACAATCCTCAGCTTAGCGACCTTGTTCATCGTCGATATTTGAAAATTTCAGCCAGTCGATATTGTGGACATTGAAGTTACCGGATATGGAAATTTCGGCACGGGAATATTTATCCAAATGGCGTCCCAAACAATGAATGAAAAAATGAACAGTAATAATGACTGATCACTGATGATTGAAAGACTTCGTGAGTAAGTTGTCTAAGTTGTGAGTAACTAATCATGTCAGTTTTTGGTCCAAAATAAATATAGTTTTGGTATTATAGACGATAAAGAATAACATGGAAACTAATAACGAATGTCGATAAAATTTCAAAATTTTCAGATAATATTAGAACTTATTACGACTCACCAATATTGATTACAAGTGTGCAAAAAAAATATTGAGAGCTGTATAGATTTTTTTGTATAAATCTTTCGAAACCACACATTTTCAGACAGATGAAATTGCACTATATCAATAGATTGAAAGAAGATATATAAAACAATGACGAGTAAACAATTGTACCGCGACACTTTTCTACACTACCGGAGAGCGCACACTTTCAGTTTATCGACAGCCAGGCGGCAATTAAGGCGCTCAGCTCACCAAAACTGGTGGCCCAAAATAGGGTCACTCTAGCTTGAGTACCCGGATATGAGGGTCACAAGGGCAATGAAAAGGCCGATGTTCTAGTCCGTGAAGGCGCATCCACGGCTACTATCGGACCAGAACCCTTCAGCGGGGTAGCGAAAGCATGTATAAAGACTTCCATAAACTCATGGATGTCGAATCGATATATTAGTGGAATAAGCTCCCAGGAATGAGACAGACGAAAGAGTTCACAAAGAAATCATCGCCCAGATTCACGGAAGACCTGCTAAACCACAACCGAAAGGTTGTAAGGGTAGTGGTGGGTCTACTAACGGAGCATAGCCGACTGAGGAAACATATGAGCAGCATGGGTATGACGGAAGAAACCCAATGAAGGTTCTGTCACGAAGAGGAAGAAACCGCACTGCATGTGCCATATGAATGCGAAGCGATAGCAAGGCTGAGATACGTTAGATGCGAGAAAGAGCAAGTTTCTCTTCCCTAATAAGTAAAATTTTCATATTTATCCAAATGATGTTCCAGGTTATCAGTTAAAGTATAAAAACCAATGACTGAGAAATGAAGCCTTTGTTCGTAAATCAATTCGATTTTATGAACAGCGTGCTATTCACGGAGAACTGATCGTGATAAACTTCTCGAATGAAGTTGATATTCATATGAAATATTATGATTGACTCCACAATTAGAATATATCTCTAGTAGTTAAAACAATATGCCTGACGTTTCGTCTACTACTACGGTGGACATTATCGAAAGCGATGAGATAGCAGT
>WOGO01005798.1:0-12176 GCA_015342085.1 Leptinotarsa defecta
GGCAACACTTGTTTGCCGAAAGCAGGAAACATTACATACGCACGGAGTCAACAACAGAAGCCAACCGCACATTTGTGGTTCCAGTTAGAAGACCTAGAATTCCCAGGCTACATCTAACATGACCACGTGGCAGCTATAGCTTCCTGCGTGACATCCGAGTCCAGAATATAAATACAGAGAGAGAATTTATCGAGTGTGTATGAAACAAATCAAAAATGTATCAAATAGTGGACATAACACTCCAAAAAGGGGGGCAAACCGCGGACATGTGTTTCTCAAATATATATTATAAAATCTTGTGAATACATAAAAAATAAAGTAAACATCCTAGAAAAAAGGAAAATATATATAAAAAGCATTATCATTGATGTTATAATATTGACTTTTCAAAATAACTCTATTATTTTTCATTTATTAATTCATTAATTAGTTACACTTACACATTATTTATTATATTTTGTACATTATGGTAACCTCAATAAATAAACTACTACTACATGTATCTCGTTAGACAGACAATTGATATTTTGAATATATTGAATATAAATATCAGATTCACAGCCGTCATCCATTGATCACTTTATTCTTCAAATTGAGAGGGATATATTTTTAGAACAGAATAGTTTTTGGAAAAAACTATTCTTAAATTCATCCAAAGATAATACATTTTTTTATAAAATATGATTGTTGTGTAAAATACTTTCATTTCTGTATGCTTGTTTTTTACTTTTATTACAGCAAAATTATCCTGGCAGATCCCACAGTGGAAGAGGAAGATCTGTGTACAGGTATTTTAACAATAGTTGTGAAGGAAGATGATGAATTGTGCTGTGTTCACAAACCAGGGGGTAGTCCTTTACCTGATGAAGATCTATTCAAATGTATAGATGTGTCCGTAGAAAGGGTACCATTGCTGAAAAAGTTGATTGAAACTTCTATAAAAAATGTTACGAATTGATGAAGATATAAATTCTTTTTTTTTAGTCACCTTATTTTCATTTAAAATGAGTCTGTACATAGTTTGTAAATAATTTAATAAAAATGCTTCAGATATTCTGAAAAATATTTTTCTCAACTCGTACTTATGTTTAAATTGAAAAGGGCCTCTTGGCATTTTAATGACTTTTCCAAAATAACTTCTGAGAGTCTATTTATAACAACTATAAGGTGAGCAAAAAAAAAACAAGCAACTAATTGAATAATTTAAGAGTCAGAATTACAAGTGTCAACATCCTCCCCACTGCTAGAGAAACTATTTTTCCTCTAGATCCAATAGACAAATTTTTGTCACCATTCGCCTGTATTCACCATTTGAAGTTTTCACATCTACGATGCGTACTTTACTATCAGGACCTGGGTAAGTTGCAGTTACACGCTCCGTCTTCCACCGTACATTAGAAGAGTGTTATCAATTAGTGTAACAACATCATTGTCTTGGATAGATTTTTGAGTTTTCTTCTGTTTACCCCGTTTTGATAATGTGAGTAAGTATTCTTCGACCCAATGTCTCCAAAAGTTATCAAGCAACACTTGAGTTTTTTTCATTCTCCACTTGACGACCTCAAAAGGAAATGATTGGGAGTGATTGCTTCAAGATCAGATGGAATGCTTGGCACTCTGGTCATGGGGCCTAGATTTGACTATATGCTCAGCTTCAGCAAAAAAGTTTGATATTGGAACAAAATTTGCGAAACCAGGAATAATTTTTAATTCTTTTTGATAAAGACAATGTTTCATCAGTTGTCGCCGAAAGGTCGCTATCAACTTTTTTTCATATGGAACATCATTTGATAGGAATTTCAATTCCCTATCCAACACAGGGTTATTTTTGATAAGCAGTTTTGTATAAAGAAAATACAAACAATAATATAACTTCAATAAAAAATGTATTCGAAACTCACTCCAGTTTCTGACAAATTTATTTCTTACATCACGGAATGTTTCTGAGGTAATTTTGTGGCAAGCACCTCCCTTTCTATCCATGAGCTCTGGAATAGACAGTGATTGTAAAACATATACTTTATATTTAAGTTCCTCAAAAAATCTAAAAGCTTCATTTATGGTGATTTAGCAGCAAATATAGGGGACCACATTTGCCTATCCACCGGTTTGAATAATTGTCATCTAGCCACTTTTGAACCAGCCTGAGGGGTTTCCCAAATATCTAAACAGGCAGAGGCCTCATAGTATGGCCCGCTAAATCACCTGAACTGAAACCTCTTGATATTTTAAAGGCTATTTGTGACAACCACAGTTCGTTTCAGAACTCGTAAATAGATCCAGGAACATTCTATAATGTACGAAATGAAGAGTAAACAGACTTTGTTATTGTTATGAAGTGAATGATAAATGTTTCAAACATTTGGTGAAAACAACTAGTTTGCGATTTGCATACTTACAATTTTTCTTGATATGATATTCATCTTTTGTTTGCAGATATTTGTAACAAATATAGAACTCTTTATTTACTCAGGAACGGCCTATGGGATTTCTAATAATGAAAGAATGTTAGATACATACAAAATTAAAATACTTACCTATCAAACAAGCTATCACAAGACCTTTTTTTTTCCATAAAAAAAAAGTTGTCAGCACGCTGTTGATAATAAGTGAACACTGTCGCCTTTCTTACGAAAAAGTACATAGTTTGTTGTTAGCTTTCTGCTTTGGATATATCTACCTCTATAATATCAATATGCCTAACTATCCTAATTAAGAATATGAATTACTTACGATGAATAAGAAAATCTATGTGACAGGAGAACCAACAAATATAAATTATTGCAATAACTCACATCAACCTACAGTAGGTGTAAAGACTGCTTTTGAAAAACAAAACGAATTTGAGCACCAATAATTTGCCAATAAGATAGTTTGAATTCACATTTTCAAATAATAAATCTGCAATTAGCAATAATAATGGGTCTCTACTGCATTATGATAAAAGTGCATGTACAGGCAAGAGTGGGCAATGTAGTTAGTTCCACACAAAAAAGTAGCAAATGCATTGATGAAGTAGGTATCCAAAATATATTTTCAACAATAAAAAATAATACTATATGAATATTATATAAGTATCAGCAGATCGTTTTCTCAATTATAGTATATATGTGACTTATTTTCTGAACGAATGGTTAAATTCAGCTTATTTTATATGAATAAGTCTGGGGAAGAATTGTGAATCTGAATAGCTGCATAACTAAACGTTTCGTGAAAGTAAACTCGTAGTTATTTGTTCAATGCCATCTACTTGATGCAACCAACAATAAAAAGCTAGCTCATTCCTCTTCAAAATTGGTCTTACTTTTCAATAGTTATCTCAAGCTTAAACCAGTCTAGTTCTATCATTTCCTTTATTAAAGTTATTCAAAAAGCAACCTTATATATTTAATTGTATCACCAAAAAGATCTATGGTAATCAAAAATTTATAAATTATGACTACTTATACTTGAAACTACTCGAAACATGGATTGAAATTATTCTCATTGTCTTTAATTGCTGCACTGAAAACAGTAAATTATATTTAGTGCTGAGCAAAACTGTCAAATAAATGTCCCTAAGCATTTTTTGACAGTAATCAGTGGAAAACAACACGAATTATGTTCTTTCTTCATAATATGTGCTTTATTCTGTAATTTAACAAGCAACCATGAAAATAAAAACAGCTTATAAGTGTTACCTGTTCCGATCTTGAGAAGAGGATTGAAACCAATTCTATTACTATAAAAAGAATAAGAAATATATTTTCAATCTTCTTTAACCTGAGCTGTCCAGATGAATATGATCTTGAATATTGTTAATGTATTTTCAGGAGTTGAGAAGTGTATCACTATAAGCACTCAATCGACACACCTAGCTATTTGCATCCTGAAACTATGGTGCAAAAAAACTCGCCTAGTTGAACAAAAAAATTTATACAGCACCTTCTCAAATGAAACAACTCGCCAAATCAAACTTAAATTTATTTGTGAAAAACCTATAAATGATAACAAAACATAAACTATAACTAAACAGTCTTCTGGAAATAATACATTTTTTGTAAGAAAAAAGTTAAATTCAATTCCTGACAATTTTATTTTTCTTTCAGTTTCTTATCCTCTTCATTTTTTTTCTTACTTTTTTCCTTGGTAGGCTCCCCAGTTTGAGTTATAGGAATGCTTTTGTACTCAACCTCCATCTCTTCCAACCTTGGAGCCATAATGCTGAGGACCCCATCACTGGACAATTTCGACTCCACTTTACTCATATCACAATTCTTTGGAATCTTGTATGTTCTGACGAAGTGTCTGTATATTTGTCCATGTTCATCCTTCTTCTCTTCGTGTTTTCCTTCGATGGTGATGGTGTTCTCTCCAGTTACCTTGACAGATATTTCCTCAGGTTTGAACTGCTGCACGTCGAGATTTGCCTGGAACTTTTCCTTGTCGAAAGTAACCGTTGATCCAGAATCTTGCTGGGACGCTGCAGATCTCCAGTTTCTCAAGTAACCGGCAGGACAAACTACGAGAGTTCTCGGAACAGTCATAGGTTGAATAAAATCATCAGGGTCTAGTGTTAAACCAAAATGTTGGTCTAATATTCTTGATGGGCGCCCTAAAAGGGTTTCCTCCAACAAATACGGTAACAGAGACATTTCACAATAACCACTCGTCAAATTGCAAAAGTTACCAAGGAGACAATAAATATGTAGCTCGTAGCTTATGATAAAACACGATCGCGTTTCAATTTAAACTGACGCGAGCTGTAGTGGATTACGCTTTTATAGTTCCAACGAACATTCTAGATGGCTCTAGATGTAATGAATGATAATTCGCCAATGTTCTCGAAAATTTCGTTCATCGGATATGAACCATGAACATTCTTACTGAGGATATCTGTTATGAAGTAACAGTTATTTCTCCTCCGAAGTGAAAGAATGGATATTAATTTCTTTCGTTTATTTTCTTGGCAACTTATAAATTAATTTTCCATCTCTGATGAGGATTTTGAATATGATTATTTATAGTTTTGGGTACTTATGAGTTCTCGAAAGTTTTGTTAGTACCATCACATTATTTCGTATTATTGGAGTTAAGTACATATAAATGATAACTTTTAAAATTCACCTCCAAAAGTATTCGATAAAAACGAATCTAGTTTTCA
This sequence comes from Leptinotarsa defecta, assembly GCA_015342085.1. NCBI lineage: Eukaryota > Metazoa > Arthropoda > Insecta > Coleoptera > Chrysomelidae > Leptinotarsa > Leptinotarsa defecta. The sequence goes on from WOGO01005798.1 coordinate 5,144, forward strand.
CCTGATATTTCCGATTTCTTGTGAGTTGTTAAGTTTTGGTGTTTTTTAGAGAAGTTGCTCCAAAAGTACATTATAATCAAAAAGTTCTGTTCTACCTTCCATATAACCCCGCTCAAAAACATTCCTTCCAATTAAACATAGTTTTTTTCCTTAAATTTGTAAAGAAAAATATATAATCTTTAAAAAAAATTGGAGGAGGAGGGCTCACTTGTGATTTCAAGCACAAAACAGAATTAAGATTTCCTATGATTAATATGTATAAAATTCACAATTTTTTCATCCAACATTCTCTTTATTTTAACCATTTTCTTTCTACACCCAACAAGATGTCCTCTAATCGTTTATACTTCTGATGCTGTTTTGTCTTTCATTAAGTTTTCGCTGTTCATTTCCTCTTAATAACGGGACACAACTTCAGAAAGTACGAAATAGTCATGCAAAAAATAAAGTAGTGTTTTTCAAGCCAAGCTTTGGCTTGAATGCTGCATTAACGCACGAAATTCCTTTTTATCCATTTCCTTCATACTAACAGAATTTGCTTCACTCAAAATGTTCTATCCCACAAACTAATAGTCCGACGGCTGTGAAATGTGTACACATGACTTTTGAAGGTTAGGGTTAACTAAAAATCATATGGAAGATATGGATTTAGTACTACTAGCGCCATCTATGTGTTAGTCTAAGAACTTCTCAGCCTACCCAATATATACTCAAATAATTTTTTCTTTCTTCCTTTCTATTCTTAGAGTAAGGGTCAATTTCTATTAAAATATAATTGTGCACACCCAAATCAATGATTTGGCGTTGATTTTTTGTATATAAACCCAGAAAAAACACAATGTACTGCTCTGTCTGCTACAACCATAATATAGCAGACACAGGAAACGAAAAAAGCTTATCTTCTGTGACATCAAAACTAGTGAAAACCTTTGTTTTTTAAGGACAAAATACAAGCACTACATCAAAATCCTTAAGACGCACAGGCACCGCTTAAGAGCGGTGCCTGTGCGAAAGTAGCGACTCACATTGGATTTGAATCGCTGGAGTTTAAGTCCATTTGTAAAAACGTGAAGTTTTCATGAATGTATTTGGATCAATGCTTACCATGTTCAAAACAGTGTGAATGTTTGATCTCTCGACTGAATTCTATCGCATTTTAATTGGAAAGCTCAGAAATGTACTGATGAGTATACTGAGTATATACTCAAACTATAATATGCCCAGGCCTACATTAGAATTCAGTATGAAATTTACTTCTGGGATTTATGTTCTCTAAAGAAAGATGTTTTTATCGCCCAAAAAAAGGTCTCAAGAAATATAATTGTGCCCAGAAGTAGGCAGACTTGTGTAAATATATTCAAATAATTAGGGATCTTAACGCTGCTTTTCATGATTATTCACTAATGTTATTAATAACAATAATGTGAAAACTTCATATACTTCCAATCATGTGGATATTATTTTTGGTGTCCCACAGGGCTCAGTGATGGACCCTATACTTTTTAATATGTGAATAATATGGAATCCATCTCTACGTATGCTCATTTTTCATTATATACATCACTGGTTATATCAGATAAAAATGACCAAAATCTTCAAAACAAAGGTAACTTAATCCTGTAAAATTTGAACACCTGGTTTGAGAAAAAAATCTCTATATTTGAATAACCACAAAAAACACTTGATAAGATTTCATGCTGGATAAAAAGAAATAGCCAGTTTCAATTTCAATCAATTTTATTTCTCGAATAACAAGAAATTTTAACATTTGCAATGTGCAAATATATGAACAGAGTACGCAAAAACACTTGATAAGATTTCATGCTGAATGAAAAGAAATAGCCAGTTTCAATTTCAATCAATTTTATTACTCGAATAACAAGAAATTTAAACATTTGCAATGTGCAAATATATGAACAGAGTACGCAAAAACACTTGATAAGATTTCATGCTGGATGAAAAGAAATAGCCAGTTTCAATTTCAATCAATTTTATTACTCGAATAACAAGAAATTTCAACATTTGCAATGTGCAAATATATGAACAGAGTACGCAAATGACTCGTACTTTTTAACAAATGTATTTTATAGTTGATTTTTTTTGTAATCTGTTCGCTTCGAAGAAAATAATCTTGAAATTCTATAAATCTGACAATAAAACTTTTCCATCGTTTTCACTGAAATACTGACTGAAATTTGTTATCGAATGAGAAATTTCTGATGAGTATACCTTGTCTTCGACTTCCTTTATATGAAACAATATTTTCATAAAGTTTCATCCTTCAATTTGTTGTGAGGGCAAAATTAGTTGAACCAATCACAAAAAATTCAATATCACTTCTACAAGCCACACAATTTGGAAATAACAAACTTGATGGGAAAAGACAATAAAAAAATCACGTTATTCTAAATAATACTATTCCTTTAATACAATTGATAAAAAAAAGTTTAAATAATATAACAATACAGTCTTGATAAGCTTACAATGGTATCCGAACATATTTCAAAATATTTCGAACAAAATAGACTCTACTTCTCCTTCAATTTATTTTCCACCTCCTTGTTCTTGATTTCTTTGGCAGGCTCCCCGGTTTGAGTGATAGGTATATTTTTGTGTTCGACATCCATCTGTTCCAATCTTGGAGCCGTGATGCTGAGAACACCGTCGCTCGACAATTTCGACTCGATTTTACTCATATCGCAATTTTTTGGAATCGTATAGCTGCGGATGAAGTGTCTGTAAATCTGTCCGTGTTCATCCGTTTTCTCCTCGTGCTTACCCTCGATGGTAACTGTGTTTTCCCCGGTTAATTTCACAGAAATTTCCTCCGGTTTGAATTGCTGAACGTCGAGATTAGCTTGGAATTTATCTTTATCGTAGGTTACGGTTGATCCGGAATCCTGTTGCGAAGAAGCCGATCTCCAATTTCTCACGTAACCGGCTGGACATACCAGGAGAGACCTTGGGATGGTCAGCGGCTGAAGAAAATCCTCCGGGTCGAGGGTGAGGCCGAAACGCTGGTCTAGAAGTCGCGAAGGACGTGTCAAGTATGCATCGTCGAACAAAAATGGTAGCAGAGACATTTTAACACTCTAATTTCAGCTTTTGAACGCTTTTCTTAGCTCTCAATTGTGTTCAAACTCAAACTGCGCGGTTTACGTCGTTGCTCCCACTTATATAGTACCGATGATTATTCTAGATGGCTCTGGAAGTTACGATCGATTCGAAAACAACTTGGCAAATATAAATTCATCGGGTATGAACAGTGTACCGATAAGTTTTCATCAGTGATGCTTTGAATCGGCAGTATATGTATAGTAATGTGACGAAATTTTCGTAATTTTTTCAGCATTACAATTATATTTTCACCTGTTCTCACTAATCTTTCAATCAATCGTCAGCAAAGCGAGCGAGAACACAATCGAAATATAGTAAAGAAATGATATTTGTCTACAGTTTGTTTCGCGACCTGATGATAATAGTCATCAGTCATATCAAATGGTTTTCAGTTTCATTTAACCTTCAATGGGGACGTGTAATTAAATTTTTCAAGTGTATTATTGAATATTTATAATACGTATTCGCTAAGCTGTGTGGAATAGGCAAAATCAAGAGCGCATCTTTTGTATCCCACATTTCTTCGATATTTTGAAAAAACAATTGAAACAATTTTTATGGTTTTTCACAACGAATAAAAAAATATGCGTTTCTCCTGAACATTATCTCATTTGATATCAAAACTATAATTGACCAACCGGACATTTTTAGAGATATTTACCCATAGGGTGTACATTTAAGTCACCTTATAGGTGATATTAGTACATTAGTCTCAATAAATGTTGCATATTATCACATTTTTCATATGCCTTCAAAAAGTTTCTTCTCACGTAACTTTTTTATATCGATTTTATGAGCAGAGGCGAAGTAGCCCATAATGCGAGGTAACTTTGCCCAGAAAAAGTTATAAAAAACCTAGTTATCTTTGACTTGTGGTCTTTTTGTCATTCAATCTTGAATCATCCTGTAATTGTTTTATAATGTTATTGATCATAAATTCATAGACTTCGCGAAAAAAAAATTGATTTAATATGTTCCTACAGTCCAAGAATTAATTTTTTTCAAATTTCGGATCCTCTCTCTTGTGCTTAGTGCGATCGCATGAAATTTACTGAATAATCATTTTTGAATAATCAGTTCGATCTGAGAATTATTAATTAGTTCGATCTGAGAATTATTAATTTACCACTTACGATGTTTAAAAATAAATTTATGTATGTTTCTTTGACTAATCTTTATCTTCGATTTGAACTGTGATTTATTAATGTAGCGATGGTAATTTTTATATTCCTTGTTACGTAGGTGCATTTTAAAGTAATTAATGTTTATTTTGTGTGTTTGTTCTGATTTGCCATTTAGTAGTCTGTTATGGGGAAGAACAGATGTCAGTCTGCACCTTCCGGTGCTGATTGCCATACTGAATCTCGCCCATTAACTTTTTTTTAGTTCACATGTATGAATATAACAGAAAATTAATAAAATACCTTCATTATTACTTATTTTCACAAACATGAATTGAACTACAATCACTGAATAGGTCGGCCCTAATACTGATCAAATAACAGAATAGAAATAAATACTATGTTCAAGTTGCATTATACGAATATACTCAAATTCTTTGAAAGTTAAAGTAAAAAAGTGCGATACAATCTACCCTGATTTTTTTTCACTCAATGCATGGGCATTCATGATTGTTTTAATGTAATTACATCTTATACTCTACGGTTCCGTTCAGATTTGCTGAGATTTTGTGGGATCTCTTCCCGTATCCCGACATACCTAATTATTGGATGTCCTTCAACAGTAGATTCCACGAATAACGAAAATAGCTTCAGATGTGACACAAGGATCTCTCGAGGAAACTTTATTCAATAAAACATCTCTAACAGTATTTGCCGAAGAAAATGTACATTTATAAAAATATCTTGTCGTGCTGAGTCGGGGAGACATTGCAACCCGTACAAATCCTTTTTGGTAATAAAAATGTATCACTTACGCCACTGAAAAATGAAAATTATACGTTGGATTTGATTTTTATTCGTGCCGTTGGTAAGAATAAGCGGCGATTTTAACAAAAAAAATTAGCAGGAGTTTTACTTAGAGAGTAGAAGTTACTTTCATTTGTTCTAATAAATTAGCTTGATTACGAAAATAAAAAGTTTCGCTTTGGTCGATTTGAAATAATTCTGCAAATACATCAACGTTCGAATATTATTGGAATGGATATATAGGAGTGGATTCATGAAAGACATGGTTCATATCCGATGAACTGTATTTACGAGTTAAAATTCTAGAATCCTCTTCCAGAATAAGGACAGTAAATATATTGTCAATTCAATCCATGTTAAGCAGGTAAGTGTTTTGTTTGATAATATAATGATGAGGCAATGAAATATAATGGAACTTTCCTTCGGCTTCTTCAAAAGAGAATTGTTCAATTCAGAACAGAATTTTCATCATCTTATTTCAATTTTAGGCAGCTCACTATTTTATGTATGAAACAATATTTAAAAAAAAATATACAAAAAAACTGCCGAAAAAAAAATAAAAATATTCAAGTCGGCTCAGCCGAAAATTCTCATAAAACATGAAAATGGTAGGTCTTACGGTCTATCTACAAAAAAATTTTGAACCTCACCCTTCAGGCCAGCGTAATATTGATCTTGTGCTTGTGAACACCATGTGAATATCGATGAGCTAAAATTGAAATATGTTGAAAGAAATTGAAGTAATCGAAAAATTTTGAAAACTAACGCAACCACTAACTCTATATTCGAATTTTAACATGACTGAATTGAAATTGCATTCATATTATTGAAATAGATGATTCACATTGTGTAAGTTTATGCGATTTTGATAAACACATTTCTTAGATTTTTTTGGATAAAATAATATTATGCTTCATTACAAGTACTCAAACTGAAATGCAATATTTTTTCGAAGTAGAAATATATTTTAATTAGAGTAAAAACATCATCAAATAGGCGAGTTTATAATATATACAACAGACTTGATTTCGTCGTCGATTGAACTTCCTCTTGAAGATGATCACTTGGTGATCGAAACACGTGTCGAGGTGTTATAACGGTTTGGTCTTGGGATAAAACTCCAGTAATATTCACCATTTAAAGTAACATAATTATATGTAGTAGTATCAGTACAAAAAACGGAATGAAAGAAATTTGCAAATACATCTGCTGTTTGCGTTGTTTGTGTCCAGCGGGGATGTATCCTCCTTTCCTTGCTCAGTAATATATTTACTTTGAAATGTGTCCGGAGAATTCGGTTTTAGTTTTTCCCCTATATTTGCAAGGAGTGATTTTCTCACTCGAATCCGTGTCCCAAGTCCCAACGCGTTGGGGTTGCAGAGCTTCGATTTCTCCTTTGGCGGTGGCATGTATGTGGTTTTAGGTTTACTTTTCATGAAATGCTTCTTAGACGACACGTTTCAATCTCTGGCTCCGATCCCGGGGAGTGATTATGCCTCAATTGTAGTACTACTTTTCTTTAAGAAGTCCCAGTATGGTGAAATTTGTTCGTGTGAAGTTTGTCGGAAAGAGTAGCGAACTTACAAATCCAATTCTCTACACTTTCCAATAAATTTTTGTAAGGCAAAAAGTGGAATGTGCCCGAGATGATGTTTTTGATGGGTGTTTTTTACAGAGTGTGAGCAAAACTCATTGTATAGTATTTCCAATACCAATTGGAACATCACAAAGAAGGAATTCCCGCCTCGACATAGGCGTTGTCATATTATTTTTCAGTGGTAGTTTTTCAGTTACTTATTTTTACAATCACAGCAATTGATCACCCCATGAAAAAGTTATCTCAACTGAATTTTTCCACCATGGGTAATTATGAAAAACTTCGAAATTTAAGGTAGTTGGTTTCCGAGTCGAAAACTCTAAAATACAATGAAAACTCAAATAATCACACCGAATTCTCGTCAAACATATATTTACAAAATATTAGAGGC
>WOGO01005799.1:0-12175 GCA_015342085.1 Leptinotarsa defecta
ATCACTTGGTGATCGAAACACGTGTCGAGGTGTTAAAAATAACGATTTGGTGTTGGGAAAAAACTCCAGTAATATTCATTACTACGCCAAAGGTTCCAAACAGTACATTATAAGTACCAGGTAATGAATTTTCGAAAAATATCAATTTCTTCGCCACACTATGAATGTTTGGTACTCTACACTCGTTTTTACTTCTCGAGTCCATATTTCTATTCTAGTTTGTTAAAAACTATATATTTCGAAACGAACTATCAATTCAATGATTGAGCTAGACTACGGGAACATATTTTGAAGTAGAAAAATTTCAAAGTTTTCTTGCGATTGGTAATAATCAAAGCATGGTAGCCGGTTGGGTTGGCGTGACTGGTTTGATCCACTCATTCAATCGACCGCTGTGTGAACTGGTGACTCAAGCCCAAACCATCGGATCTTCACTTCTTATCGTCCAACTGGTACTGGGAATCGCACGTTTAAAGATAAGACGTCGTTAATCCTTAGCTCACACAAGTTTTGACTTATGAGAGTTGTCGTTCGTAGGGAAGCTATAGCTGTTTAATGGAATAACATATTTTAACAATTTTTTTCTTAAGAACTGTGAAGTTATGAACATATTTCTCTGTGACTGGCCCCGAAGGAACTGAGCTATGAATATGGTCAACTGTGATTCGTTCGAACGTGAGTGTTATGGATCATTTTGCCTACTTACCAAAGAAGAAAGAGTCACCTAATTGATGCTTTTTTTAATGGGCACCAAAAATTTATTTCACAACTTTCCGTGTTCTGTAGAATATCCTGATTAAAAGAAAATGTTTTGAAATAATAGGGAAAGTTTTGACGGAACAGATAACATAAGAAGAAAAAAAGGCGTACCTAAACAATATTGACTATCTATTCAACTGGTTTTCGGAACGACAAATTACTTTTACTAAAAACAACTGTTTTCCTTAAAGACCGCATGATACTCACTCTATGATGATATCAACATCAACAGAGGTTTTGTATCCGAGTGAATTTCCAAGTGCGATCCACAGCCATATTTGTAATACACTGCTGACATATCTACAACGTATCTGCCCACTGAGTTATGTAAAAAAATCAATCACTGACTGCTTGTTTCATGTAGATGTGGAAGGACTTGGAACCTACTGATATGTTCTGAGAAAAGCTTTTATATGAGATGTGTTTGTGTTTGAGTTAAATACCCGTTATATTCTCTGAAAATGGCTGATGCCGCAGGCAGAAAACAAAAAGCAGATTTCAACTGAGACCATCATCCCCAAATCAAATCAATTTCTAATGGGAAGATATGATGTGGCTTCAGTGAATACTACTGAATGAATATAACACTACGTAGTTCCTTGATTGTACTAATGATTTCAATCCTTAGCTTTGGAACGACATTCATTTGATTTGCTCACAGAATTCTCATTGACAATTGTTATACTTCACTTCATCGAAAACATTTACAGTTCACTGAAATGAAGTTATCAATTTCATTCATATTCTGAAATGTATTCATTGAACAGACTATACATTTTTTTCATTATTCATCTGAAATCACAACAAAATATGAAACACATCTGTATTTGATTCAAAGTAGGTGCTCGAAACGACAACCATGCTGTTGAATACAAAGATTTACTCTCTCTTTGAAATACTGCTTAACATTTAGTGATATTTGAGGCGTTACTTTTCGAAAAGCAGCCCTTATTCTCATCTTAATTTTTTCTTGTGGTTGAAGAAGTATCGTCAACCTCATTCTTCAAGTATTCCCATAAGAAAAAATCGAGGCAAGTCAAATTTGGCCAATTTTGTGGTCCTCTCCTACCAATCCATTCATTCGGAAAGAACATATTCAAAAACGGTCTGACACTGAATTTGAAATGTGCCAGAGCACCATTCAATTGCAACCATATCCTTTGTCTGATGTTTAGCCGCACATTCTCCAGATGATGGGGCAGATCATCTCGTAAAATTGTAAAAGTTTTTGATCATTGAAGTTTCCATCAAAAAAGTATGTTACCTATAATTCCCCATCCATACGTAAGCAGACTATATATCCAACAAGTTGAATAAATGTCATTTCGTAGCTATCCTATTTGAAAAAGTCAATATCTGAAAAACTATTTAGGCTAGCTTTAGGGAACCCCAAAATGAAATGAAAGATAATCGAATTTTATATTGTTCAGACCAAAAAACAACAGTGTGTTCTATTTGAAATAAAAAAGTTATTTTTGTCCGAGCTTATAAAACTTATGAAAAGTAACAATGATTTTTAGACATTGTGTATAATACTGAGAAATGGTGAGAAATTTCGATGTTACTTAGTTTTCAATTGTACCTAGTTTTCTTAAAAAAATCAATAATTCGAGACCGGCTATAGTTAGGTACATAGTAACATGTTTGAATTCATATTATTTTTTTCGACTCATTGAAAAGTATAACGAAATCCAGAGGGGTGTTCCATTAAAAAAAATATAACTTCGATATGTCACACTTTTTTGAGCCACCCTGTAGACTTCAAAATAATTGAAACTGAACTGATTATGTTAAATTATGTACCGCAGAAATTGACAACTTGAAAGAACATCAAAATGTTCTCTCTATTTAGGTTTATTTTATCTTGATAGCGTTATAAATCACATATCTAAAATATATTATTGTTCAAATTCGATTATTTCAGGTTCTTTATGTTCAACTCGATGGGAAAAAGCGATAGATAGGGAATTCAGTGGTTTTTGTATAACTTTTAATGTCCTTAATGTCATATGACATTTCCGTAACAATATAAAACGTTTATAAATGAATGCTCTGTCATGAATCATTTTACTATATCCGAGAAATTAGTCAATCAATCACCCAATTATCTTCAAAACCTAAAAATATTTAAAGATGAATTGTGGATTTATGAAACAAAAATGAGAAGCGAAATATTTTATTGAACGTACGTAAACAAGAAGAATTCAAGCCATATTGTGTTATTGCATTGTTTTTAAAATGTAGTATTCCAGAATTTCATATTTTTGCATATTTTATAGTGTAATAAATATAAAAATATGGAAGAGACTCACAGCCTTTTTTCTCCCAATAATATAATAACACTCAAAAACTGCACTTATTTCAGGGAAATATTAATTTTCAAAACTTCCTGACTAGCTTAATGAGTTGTACTGAATTTCTTTCACGTACTGCATGCAGAAATGCATCAAGGCGAATAGTCGCTCTCATAACGGAAAAATTTATGTGAAATATTTTTACGACATTCGTTTTATTTGTGTATGAATTGAATGCATGAATGCTACACTAATCTCTTTCTACATCATTTTCTCGTTAGTTGGTAGATATATTCATTTCACGATTCCATCATCAGCACAGACTGTTTATTTAAGGTACTGTAAATCTTTGTCAATAACCTGCTCTTTTGTGGAATAGATTCGATATGTTTGGATATACAGAAAACAGTTGATACTATTTCAATTTTTTCTGAGTTCTCATTTGTTCATTATATGAAACTATTGACAATCGTCACCAAACTTCTACTCATTGCTGTTATTATTGCATATCTGATAATTGAAAACAGGCCATTTTTTTCAATACACTATTTCAATATAACATTCGAGACAAATCAATCAAATTCAACGTTTTATTTATTCCATGGATTGCCACCTATATTCGTAACAAGTAAGTTTTCGTAGCATATATTACAGAGCCAAGTAATAGATACGATCTGAAAATCAGTTGATAAAAATCAATGTATCAAAAGATAAAACTTCAATTTTCGTAAAGAGATATCAATTAAACTCGGATGATAGAAAAAATTTTTTAGAGTAAGACATATACGGATTATACACAACGTTTGATCATCAAATACTTTAATCCGCCGAGCTCGAAAGTTCAACTAACCTTCCGTCTCTCTCACAAACAAATACTCTGATTTGTAGGGCCCAGGATAATTAACGATAGAAGTAGTACTATTCTCATTCGATGAAAAGCGGCCGCTACTCATTTCTCAACAATAACATTCATCTATGTTCTATTTTTTTTTGTCAAACATAGTGATCTTGATAGATTATTCGAGTGAAACGAGGCATTACAGTTGTGAATTAACATTAATAAAGTCTGACTACCTGTACTCAACTACGTGTCATGTCAAACAACCAATGAAAATGAAGACACGCCTACCATCAGTGATATGAAATCAATCACCCAAAACAATGATGTAGTTTCTGCTGTGAAGATAACTAGAGCACTCAGGCCGTTGCTTCATAATGTCTTTCAAAGTGATAGGCGAAATGTTGATAGGCGAAATGTATAAAAAAAACCTACAGACCACTGCCAATATACTGGAAGAATAGTTTTGACACAATTTGCCACTTAGTTTCCTAAGTTTGTAACAAAGATCAGTCCCATTGATTTGGTACTATTCTCTACGTTGTCACTATCCAAAGTCTAAAACAGGCGCCATTATATTTGATGATAGTTTCAACATTTTTAATCAGCGTTACTAGAGTGGCATCATCAGAAAGTGCCCATTCGCCTCTTGGCTCCCAACTATTCAGATTCGAGTAAATAAATACAGCTCCGGGCAGATTCTCACCTCCATGTGAGACACCTCATCTGGCAGAGGTATCTTCACCCCTCCCCAGCTGCAAAACGGTAAAGATGGTTGATCGTTATTTGAACTTTCGCTTATATAATAAAGTCTCTGTGTTTTCCCAGCTCGTTCGTACCTATATCAGACCTTTCAATATTTGTCTGAAAGTAATAATGGCTGGATACATAAACACAACTGAATGGATATGCCATACTTTCGTGAATGGAAAACTTTCATGTTATGAATTTATGCATCGTTTATCAACATATCTTTGGGCATCTCATAGAGAAATGAGTTAAATTAAATAAACACGGACAAAACTGGCTATCAGCTCATTATTTTGAATCACATAGTTTAAAGGGTTTTAATTTTGTAAAAATTGAAAAATAGAGATCAAATTTACTACCATGTCGAATACATGCGAATGTATGTGTTAAACAAATGAAAGACTGGCCTCCTGAGTTATGAATTTCAAATTCACGTCTATATAATGGAAAAAAGTAGTTAGAATATGTTACTCAAATGTATTTTCGATAATTTATTGAAATCTGAATTGATACCAATTTATAATTCAAATGTTTCTAACCTTTTATCCGGATTCATTAGCCGTATCCTCCAACTAGATCAATTTCAACTAAAACGAAGATAAAATCAACAAAATCTGAGTATGGTAGCTGCAGTAAATTACTTTTGTGATGAGAAGTCACTCAATTCATTGAAAGAAAACAAAACCACGCTTTCTACCAATGGAATTACCAATGTTTGATAACGCCTACTACAGTCGCAGACCAATCGTCAGACCAACGTAGATCAAACACCTGCAAATTTTTGAAGATAGATCTGAATTCAGGTAAACAGTATTCACTTTATAACTTTTTCTCACAGTTATAATAAAAATTGTAGATGATGCTAGGGACAAAACTAGAATAGGATCAAAAATGAAAAAGATTGACGAAAACTCTCGATTGAGGTTGGCCTCATTTTCAGGTTTTCAAAAATGTGCAACAGTTTCTTTCAGATTGAATTCAATTTTTATTTCCGCGTGAATGAAAATTATCTATTGAACAATATTCAAAAGTATAACTTGTGAACTGAATAGAAGAATATTTTTCATATTGAAATTCAATTCGGAATTCTCAAAATTTGATAACACAAACATATAACAATTATGCCCACTTTTCAATACATTTTGGTTTTGTTCCATTGTGAGTATAAGGTAGGCAAGGGTAGATTTATAGGGGGCCTGGTGGGGGTGATTATATCCCCGATATTGAAATTCAATAATGAAGTGAAAAATGGAACTGAAATCTCTGGGGTAGAATGAATCCAAAACGAGCACTGTTCCGAACAAAGTTGACGTCTTCAGGAGATGAAGTATACGAATTCATAAATCTGAAACTGGTCTTCATTCATATCCAACAAGGTACAATTTCACTTTCAGACATATAATGTAATATTTTGTGAAAAATTTTCTCGTGAAAATGTTCGATAATATTAACAGAGCGATTCATATGTACAGATAAACAATGAACTGTTTGGAATTAGTCCTTTGCTACTGTTCAATAATTCTCGTGTCACACTTCGCCATTTCCAGACTCATGAAAGCATTCAAAAATCTAATTTCATGTACCGATTTCAGATATTTTTTTTCTTTTATGGGCGTCCTCCAAGGTGTGGTCTCAGAAATCATATATTTGTTACATCTTTTTTAAAACAAGTTTTGATATTACTCTTAGTCTTAGTTTCAGAATGGAAGAATCCAACCTTATACACAAGTCAAAAAAATATTCTTGGGCAGTCAAGCGGCTTTGGAAGTCCTTGGCTCCTATCTAGCAACGTCTAAATTTGTAGAAAATTACCAAAAACGACTCTCCCCGAGAGGATGACTTAACATATTGTCTCTGGTCTGGATTTCTGGTCATACTGTCCTGGAAGACAATGAGGCTGCTGACTTCCTTGAAAAAAAAAGGGTGCTGCAAGTAGCTTCATCGGACCAGAACCTGTCATTAGCATCGCTTCAGGCTTTGCCAAACAAACATTGAACAGGATGGCAAGAAGATTCATTGACTTCTGGCAGAATCTTCCAGGATTGGCTCCCTGCAAGGCGTTTATTCACCCTTCGAAACTTGATACCAAATAGGTGTTGGACTACACTAGGGATGAACTTCGATGTCTAACAGACCTTTTTACAGGTCACTGTCATTTGAATCATCATATGCACCAACTTGGACTGTGGAAGACAGTGTGTATCGCCTCTGTTTGGAAAATGATGAAACAACAGAGCACATTCTTTGTGCCTGCCCGCTGGGGACCGAATCAGGATTTTAGAGTTCGTCAGAGCCGCACTCTTACCATCTGATCTGGAAGACCACTCACCTTACAAACTAATCGGCTTCCTTAAGAAGCTGGGTTTATTTGATCGAGTGTGAATAGGTGTGAGCCACAATAAATCCTTGCGATGGAGGGTCGAATAGACCCATTCACTTTGGACCTAACTTAACCCAGTCTTAGTTACCCAACAATTGGTGAAGTGAGCATGGAGTTTTGAAGGTTGATTTTACGCTCAACTGTTTGGCGATTCGATTAAATCGATTAGTGAAATTTGAATCATTGTCTTTAAGCAAAGTTTTACGGAAATTTATCCTCAACTCACGGTTCCTATTCAACTTATCCTTTTTTTAATGAATTGATGGATGTAGCCTTTACTATGCGGTAGAAGATCATCATGAAAAATGAGAAATGAAACTTTCCATTTTTTTTTACCACTTTTATTGGTAACTAACGTTACTGCAGTTTTCTTCAAACGTATACAATTAACTATTCAAAACAAGAAGAAAATTATTGCAGGATACCAGTTGCTTTCAGCTATGTCCCTGTAAAGTTATGTCTATGTAAACGTAACAAGCTTCTGGATAAGAAACTTTGGTATGTCATTTTGTGTTGTGTACCATAGTGTGAGCTATCGGGAATTCATCTGAAAGTATAATTAGATATCAGACCCCAGTTACTTTCATTCACTGAGACATTCAAGAATGGTATCTCCTAGTTGTTTTTAATTTCAGATGTGAGAGTTTTTGTGTAAAAAATCTCGAATATATCATCTCCATATCAGGTTCAAGCCTGTGGAAAATCATTAAACTCGTCCTTTCTTTCCAATTAACATATGCTCATATCAGCTATAAGGAGAAACAGAGGCTTTTTATTGTCGTGCCTCTGCGGTATCTGCTTTTGAACTGAAAATGATTTTATTCCATGCAGATTTCAGTTGTATGTTGTCTTCGATTACTTCTCCACTGAAACCATTGACTCCCAGAGGAACCCTCACTAATTGAATAGTTTTTAAAATATATATACTTGGAAACAAATCATGAAACATCAAATTATACTAAAATCCCTCCATCTCGCAACTTTACATCTTCAATTTCATCTATGAATTTATGTGAAACAACAAACTTCAAACTCAATCGTGAAACCAGAGTTTCGAACTGTCTTGTTGGCCATTTAGCAATTTTGTAAGAAGGAAGCTCATGGTGGAGGCAATTGTTCGCACCAACTTGTCAGACTTGTGGATTTTTGTAGACCGTATGTTTTAGGAACTGTAGGACTCCTGTTCAAAGTTGGTGTTATCAAATTCTGACACTTCTGACAGATGTTTCACTCCTGAAACTATCTCAGGCAACGTAATATTTGGTAATTTATTTGTAGAAACTGTTCTGAATTGAATAATATATTCTCTTATAGTAATCTGAATTGTTCAATATCACAAATTCATTGCCTCCATTTGCTTTTAGATAGAGAACATATTTCCCTTCCAATCATTTGATAGTTTTTTTAAATCATCCATGTGTATCTGAGAGTGATAATGTACCCTGTTACAAATACAAAATGAATAATAATTTTATAGTTGAATTTTTTGCTTGAGCTTCAAACATAAAAAATTTCATAATTTATATTTTTTGTAACATATGTAACACATATCTTTGTGTATTTTAGGTCATTATCATCTCACGATCCCCTGTGACATGTTTATTGAGAAGCAAATGTTACTAAACTAGAAACAAGATTCACTTTCATACAATTTCACCACACCCTCATGGGAGGGGGGTTATTTTCTATCGCTATATAATTTAATAATAATATTTTGTTCATCATATATGTTTTGAGATGAGTTGAATCAAAACATAGTCGAATCTATTCCATCAAAAGAGTTTTCCAAAATGAAAATTACTAACAGCAGGTAGTTGTTAGTTTTTGGTCGTTGGTTGGTCGTTAGTTCGTTCCCTTACAGCGCGGACGGCAATTTCGAGGTGACCTTAGCGACCAAAGCCACCATCTATCACCAAGGTCTCGTCGAATGGAAGCCCCCTGCTATTTACAAGAGTTCGTGTGAGATCGATGTTGAGTATTTTCCTTTCGACGAGCAGACCTGCGTCCTCAAATTTGGTAGTTGGACTTATGATGGTTTCATGGTAAGGAGCATGCTTTTGTTTTTCTTCAGCTGAAAGGGTGGTCAATAAGAAAGTCTTCATCGGATTTTTCTGATGAGGTTTTCCAGAATCTGAGAATTTCAATCCACACGATATATTTCACCTACTTTTGGAGGTAGAAGACTTATTTTGAAAAACTAATAATACAGTCTATTGGGTTTTACAAAAACCGCAACACGTTTTTCGTTATACAATAGCTTCTTCAAGCATAAACTCGCAATTTATGCTTGAAGAAGCATGTAGTGAAAATCATACAAAAAACTGTATTATTAGTTTTTTGATATGGATTTTCATCAAGTATCTGCCAGTTCTATTCAATTAAGACTCATTTTGTTCAATTCACCAGTAATTTGATCAAGCTCTTTGGTGACCATCATTTTATAGTGTCACACCTTCATTTATCTATAATAATATTGAAAACTTTGATAACCTCCAGAAAAAAAAATTAGTCATTCAGGATGGGATAACTGAAAAACTGGAAGCCTTGAAAGATCACTCTTTCTAGCATTTTAAATGTACTAATTTGAATTGAATTCGAAAAAGGGGACTAATTACTCATCATTTGAGTTTGTGGTTTCTCAATTCTTGACAAAATTATCATCTCGAAAGTTTTAAAATTTTAAGTTCACTGCTGAAGGCATCTGTTACTCATTTGACATATAAACCAGATTTTGAGTTCTGTATAATACTTATAGATTGCCCTTAACTTATTGGAATCGGATCAATCAGGAGACTTATTATTGTACGTTGATATTTTCTCATGAATCCAAAATTTTTTGAAATTTTTGTTTTTGTCACAGTCCGTTCTTGAGAAAAATCAACGGGTTACATAATCATTGTTCAATTTTTCTTATGAAATAATATCTCGTAATTTGTTTAAGGTTTTCGCAGCTGAAAATTTCAGTTTCACTATCTTTATTCGGGTTTGAAGGCCGTCGTAATTTATAACTGCATCCTAACGTTTCCCCTGCATGAGTGGCTGGCTTCTTCAGAGGTTTATTCATCGGACAACTATACTATCAGATATCGATTTCGTTATTTATTAAAATGAAGAATTTGCTTCATTCCAGACCAGTGAAACAAGCCGTTTCCAATAGAATATTATTTCAGAAATTTTTTAATGTTTGAAATTATTGACAATTCATTTCGATAGATTAGATATATTTGATGTTTCATATACACTTTCCTAATACTCGCCACTGAAATAAGTTGTCCTCTTTGAAAAAAATTGCTAATTGATTAGTGAATCATTACTTGTATCATCAAACGTGAAATATGTTTCAACAATAGTCAGCGAAAAACTTACCTCGCACAACTTTCGACTTCTGCGAGTTGTCATTCGTAGGGGTGCGACAGCTGGTTGACGGTAAAACAGATTTTAAACAGATTTTTTTTACGTCCATCTGTTTCATACAAATTTCCTGATTTACCATGAAAAAACACGGTGTTGTATTCGTATAATTCCAGGATAAATTAAAAGTAACATACTTATAACAGGGGTTGTAATCGACCGTTCTGACTTTCAATTAAAAAACTGAGATTTGATTCTGTGCTCTGAATCAACAACAGAATTTACGCACAAGGATCGCAGTACCAAATATTGAATATTGGTATTTGCTTGATTATTTGCAAATGTTTGCACTGAACATATGTAAGAACTATACCAAATACATCTTAAGCTTCATTCAAGGTGTGATTCTCTATTTCAACAACTCTGCTGGCATTCATTGATTCTTCATCTGACAGTAATGATTGTATTAAAAAAAAACTATATCGAAAGTCATTTAGATTCGAAATGAATTAAAAAATGGAATAATTCCATTGTCAAGTAAATCATAGAGTGAACTATTCTCTATAGAGAAAATTTTGTATTCAGTCCAATGTCGATTTAATAAACCAGCCTCACCACTATAATTGAATAAAACTGAACTGAGAAAGCAGGTCAACAAATTCACTCAACCACTGAGCTTTGACCATTATCTCTTTCGGTATTTGCTTAATTTTATTTACTGATCGATTCTGAATTAGTGGTCAACTCTTGTCATTCGATGCAACGAATATATTGGTTTTTGAACGTTGAATAATACTGGAATCCAATGAACTGTGGCATAATTGTTCGAAATTATTTGGGAATTTACCAATACATTACTCCATTGGTTCATTCGTAATCCCTCCCAAACAGAGACTAGAAGATCCATTTTTGAAACGCATATAATTTTCTTTTCAAAACCGATGTTTGAAAGAGAAACAAGCAAGTTACGTATGTGAAATGCGAAAGTACTTTTTTAATAAGGCTGTATTTTGAATGACTTAGCATGTAGTCGCGTCTGGAACAGCGGATGTAACTCTATCCCTGGGTGATGCTGGGTCAGCGAACTCAGTTTCATAACTAGTAATAATCAATTGAAAAGATGAATACTTCACGTATCTAGTTATAAGAAATGAAAAAATAGGACTTGGAATATCTTTCATCAAAAGTATGTAATATTGTTGAATTTCTTTGAAAATATCATTGATTGCTCAGCTGAATTGTTAAGTGCAATATCATATTTGAGTTTTACATCATATTAATTAGTTGAAGAATATTGGTTTGTCATAAAGGGCTCACTCAGGCTAATTTAGTTTTTAATTAAAAATTATATATTATAAAAGTAAATTATCTTCCAAGTATCCCACAAAATGATCCGGTTTATATGTCAATTAACAACTGAGCAAGAGCAACTGAAAATATGATATCGCCCGCGGTACATCTTAACGTAACGAGCTTCGAGCGGTGACAACCGGACCTGTAGTTGAAAATTATGAATCGCTGCTATCGTCAATTCAATTTAATTTTCTTCAAAGTAATATATATATACAGTGTGACCCATTTTTAATGGAAACACCCCCCTAAAATTTGGGGCTGCCACATATGGGCTGCCATAACTTTCGTGATTTTAAGTTATTTGGCATAAAAATTTTGTCTGGTGCAGTTACCGAAGAATTCTTGCGTTTAAGAACGATGCAAAACTTGTAACGTCCTTTTTTATTATTATTCATATTCACGCAGTTGATATACTGCATTAAACAACACACAACTTGCTTTCTTCGTCCT